>JAODAL010018946.1:0-73353 GCA_025379985.1 Phyllomedusa bahiana | reverse complement strand
ATTGTTTTGGGAATGAAAATTTTTTTCCCAAATTTTTTTTTTCTAAAAAGAAAAATTTAAAAAAATTTTTCCCCAAAATCACTTAGCTACGGTGGTGGTGTTTTTTATTTAAAAGGTGTGAAAGTTATGTGGAACCACATTTAGAAAAAAAAATTCAGCAAAGAGAAGGAAAACAATTTTTTGAAAATTAAAATGCAAAGAATATTCTTTTGGTATAAAATTTTATACTATTTTTTGTCAAGTCATCTGATTATCTGGCCATGTATGCTAAAAGGGAAAATACAGTTAGAACAAATTCAGTCATAAACAAAAATTTTTATAAGTTTACAGTAATTATTAAGCTGAATTAAATAATTAACCTTTAGTAGGCCAAATTCTTTTTATTGTAGGGGTGAGGGACCTGGGGACCCGGGGCTAAGTGGGCGAGACAGTGGGAATGCACTGCACCTAAGAAAGTCGGTGACAAAGGGTGAATCTCTAACTGTAAAAGTGACACAGGAAAAAAGACAAGATAGACAAATAAAATTTAAAGAGTGGGTCAAGTAAAATGAGATAAAAAACCCAGGTAGCAAAAAATACAAAGATTAGGCAAATAGAGTGGAAAAAAAAAAAAAGGCCCCAGGATCGGGAAAAAAATGGGCCCACACAGAGGATAAGGAATGCCAGTCAAGCTAAAATGAGATATAAAAAGCACTGACCTAGAGAAAAAGTGGTTTTTTTAAAAGGGATTAGATGATGGTGAGGGCAGGATTGGACTGGCCTTGACATCCAAAACCAAAAGAACTCGGCTGGCAGGAAAAGGGAGAGGGGAGTAGTGAAGGAAATGTCAATCACCACTCAAAAAATGATTGCGCACAATAGTAGGATAGTAGAAGTAACAGACGGGGTGTGGTGGAGAAGGCAATCATCAACAGCAGACACAGGACCAGTAAGTTTAGACTAGCACTAGGAAAATCACCAAACGCACTGAATTGGCCCGAAAAGCAGTCTTTTTGGCACCCCTGAGTGCTGTGAACAGGAAAGCATTTTCATAGGATTGGGGAAAACGGGTGGAACAGACATTCTGACCAAGAGGAAGAGGAACTTGGTGTCTAATGACAGCCAGGTCTGCTTAGTGGCCCGATCAGAGAAATTTGGATCTGGTAAAATCCTAAATGTTGCAGTAAAAAGCAATCACGATTTAGGTGGTTTCAAGGGGGGGGGTTTTTTTTTTGACATAAAAACACTAATAAAGACCCCAAGTCTACTAAACCCCCCATATTGCCATTAAAGAGGTTTTTATAATGTGTTAATACAATGTTGTTTATTTTGAGGGTACAATTTGAATGCATATTTAAAAGTATTGCATATTTTAAGTTTTTGTGGGGCATAAATTTAAAATAAAAAAAAAATTAAAAAAAGAAATAAAAAAAAAAAACTGAGGAAAAATCCCCAAAAAAATCCACCCCCCCCCCCCCCAAAAAAAAAAAAAAAAAAGGGAAAAAAGTTTGGTTTTCCCCCAAACCCTGGGTTTCCCAAAAATTAAAAATTTTTATGTTATTTATTTAATGTGAAAAGTGTAAAAAAAATAGAACTAATGTAAAATTGTTGTTGTTTTTTTCTTTATACCAAAAAATTAAAACTGAAGTGTTCACAAAAGTTGCAAAAATCTTCATTCAGCTGGCTAATGGGAAAATAAAAATTTTATGGGACCTTAAATGTAGAGATACACATTTTTTTAAAAGGTTGTTTTGTTGTACAAAACAAATAGACATAAAAAACATAGTAAATTTGGTATTGCCCATAACCGTATGACCCATGGGAATAAAGTTATCCTGGTATTTTTATATACAATGAACGGTTTTAATTTTAAGTGGAAAGAAAAATTAATTTCAGATTACTGTCTGCAGAGTACTCAAATGTGGGCCATTAAAAAATAAAACACATTATGTAAAAAATAAGCCCTAATGTGGAAAAAAAGTCATGGTTTCTTGTAATGTAACAATGAAAAAAACTTAACATTAAGGCCTAAAATAGTCTGGTCCCTAAAAATACTTAATGTTTGCTTATATGTGGAAAAGAGACAAAATTTCCATTCAAATTTCACATATATTTCAAAATTAAAAAAAACATATAAAATTGCCAAAGGAATAGTATGTAAGCTTTTTTTTATCGGAACTTACTGACTGCAATGGTGGTCATGGTGAGTGGGTCCCTCCAGGTTAGTTTTGTGTATAGCTCCCAAATTTTAGTTCCATGAAAACACTTCAATAAAGTTATCCCAGGTACGTAGAGAGATGGATAGATTAAAGACCGTATTTTAAGACAACGCATTTAGATCAAAACAATTATTAATATTATGAGTGCTCACAGAGGAAAATATTTTAAGGGTTTGCTGTCTTTCTATACAGAATATTGTGAACAGCCACTTTTAAGTAATCTGCTACATGCAAGGTTTAATAGTATATTGATGGACTGGTTCTATAGTCAGTCCCAAATGAGGTTGTCCCCTGATAAACTTTGGTATCCTGAAATAATAGGTGTACATTACTGTGTTAGAGTTAGGGCCCATGGAATATCATCTGGTACTCTGGTGGGTCGTCTGAACTATGGAAAATTAAGATTGTCATATACATAGATCTACATACAATAATGTGATTGATGGGTGAGTAGGTTAAGTCTAAGGCAGCTGTGTCACACTCATTTTTACTGAGCCATCAGCACTATAGTTGCCTCAAAGGGCCATTGGTGGGTGTCAAAACCTTGCCACTCCCGTGAGTTGCTGAAAAGAATGGTTTGGGGGATAAATGTTGTTGCTGCTACCTTACTGGCTGGTTCCTCTGGCCCGTGGGTCTTGCATTTGGCATATGTGACTTAAGGTATAATGTTTCAGGCTGGGTTTTAGAAGTCTAAGGCTGTGCCCCTGGTCGTATATGATGAGACATCCTTTACTTTGTAAATTTAAAGAAAACTATAAAAGCGAGTTTTATGACTTTGATATTTATGTGAAATATTACAATTTAGTTGGTAAGTTTAATCAAGAAATGTAAGCATTTGTGCAATGTGTCATATTAAAAAAAGAAGAAAAAGGAAAAACTTGTCGGCCAGACCTATTTTTCAGGAAAATATCTTTAAATAACCACCCAAGGAAATGGGAAAATAATCAGATGAAGCGGATAGAGGGGATGTTGGCATTTTCTCTTCTGCTGTTTTTTCCCCTAGTATCTTTTGATCATATTGATTCATTAATGAATCCATTACGCTTAATGAAATAGTGCTGAGTTGGACAGAACCCGACATAGCCTTTCATGCATTTATTTTCTGTTCAAAAGGAAATAAAATGATTTCAATAATGTAAGTTAAATAATTAGTTAATACAAATTACTTCAAGCCATTTCATATAGAATATAGTCCGCTGAAACTACTACTCATACTGTGCTTAGCTTTTTAATTGGTTACTTTAAATTGTAAATCCTCACTAACTGAGCTATGTTCATCAATATATTAAGAGATGGCTATAGCATGACTCTTAATTTACAAGTGTAGGAAGTGCCCAAAAATCATTTTCTTTCACTCCAGGTTAAATAGGTTTAGCATATTTGAAGCTTTACTCAGATAGTGGTGGTTTGAAAACGTCCTGTTCAATTTGACATTGATTCAACTAAACATTTAAAAAAAAAATAAATGAAAAAAAATAAAATCCGATTTGGGACATACTGATTTTTTTCATTCACACTCCAACCTTAAATTTAGCTCTGGATATAACTAAGCCTAACTTGGTGTTAAGGTTTTTTTAACAGGTATGCGGGGCTTAATTCACTAGACTGGTTTGGCGGCACTTTCACTTTGATGTCACTTCTAATGTAATTTAGTGTAATGTATTCATATAGATGTGACAACAGACCTGATGTCAGAGAGAACAAATATGAGAGTGTGGGCGCAGTGGGTTTGAAGTTGAAGGGGCCTCGTGAATTAAGCTTTGTAGATGAGTTAAAAATCCATAACCCCAAGTTGATTTTTTTGGGCAGTGTTTGGATTTAGTTTGAGATTCACTTTGGCCTCAGTAGTGTCACACTAAGGGCATGTAAATCAGAAGTAGACAATGTGACAATTATGAGACCCCCCCCCGCCCCCCTCTGAGACCTGGGTTTCAGGTTGGATGCTCCCCTTACCTTAATGGATATAAGAATGGGTGTTAGGAGTTTTTAAAAGTCCTGGAACAAGCACCAAGTCCTCATGGCCCAAGTAGTTTGGATTGTAAAAACTTTAGCCCACGATGGGGTCCACCTTGCACTATCATTATGTACATCCTTAGCTGAACTGCAGTTCATCGATTGTTCATTGTAAACAATTATTGACATGAGCTAGGAATTGGAACATTGACTTTTCACTTAACTTATTACTTATTGGTAGTGATGAGCGATTACATTGACTATCGTCATCGGGTTGATAGTCAATATCGGCAATTATCAAGACGATATCCAATAGTCGATAATAGATTATCACCGATGACCATAAAAGTCATGGAGAGAACAGCACCTTCAATAGTAAACCCAACAGGGCTGGAGAAGCTGGAATAACATCCACAACAGTCAAATTGATACGTGTACATCTTAGGCACACACACTTAGGTATAAAAGCCACCAGAAAAAAAAATCACCAGACCATTCAACTATCCCTTTCCTTTCACCACAGCATGAAGCCTTAACCTGCATGACCCACAATTAAAAAGTGCCAGAAGCAGTATATTTGAACCATCATTTCTACTTGAAGCTTGGACATTGACTCATCCCCTGTCCTGGGAACGCACCCGCAGACCCTTAAACGTATCTTACCTCCCAGATTAAAAAGTGCCTGAAAAAGGATCTGTGAACCACCATTTTAAGTTGAACTGGACATTGACTATGCCTGTCCTGAAAACAGCCGTATTACCTTAAACCGTCTGAAACGCCAGCAGATTAAAAATTGCCGGAAAAAAGAGTCTTTCAACCACCATTTTAGTTGAACTGGACATTCACTGTACCTGTTCTGTTACTCACAGTATGACCATTAAACCTTCTGAACCCACAGAATAAAAAGGTGCTGGTAAGAAGGAGTCTTTGAACCACCATTTTAGTTTGAACTGGACATTGACTATGCTTGTCCTGGGCCACAGCAGGAGCCCCAACCTGCATGAACCCCCAGATTCAAAATGTGCCGGAAAAAGGAGTCTTTGAACCACCATTTTAGTTGAACTGGACATTGACTATACCTAGTTTCTGTACAACAGTATGACCATAAACCTGTCTGAACCCACAGATTAAAAAATGCTGGAAAAGGAGTCTTTGAACATGATTTTTATGTTGAAACTGGAACATTGGACATACTGTCCTGTTACCACATATCATTAAACCTGTCTGACCTCCAGATAAAGAAAAGTCCTGAAAAAGAGTCTTTGAACCACCATTTTAGTTGAACTGGGACATTTGACTATACCTGTTTCTGTACCACGATAGACCATTAAACCTGTCTGACCCACAGATTAAAAAGTGCTGGGAAAAGGAGTCATTGAACCATCATTTTAGTTTGAACTGGACAATGACTATGCCTGTCCTGGCCACAGACATGATCCCCAAACCTGCCTGACCCCAGAATTCAAAAGTGCCTAAAAAGGATCTTTGACCCACCATTTTAGTTGAACTGGACATTGACCTATACCTGTTCTGTACCACAGTAAACCATAAACCTGTCTGACCCCCAAGATTAAAAGTGCTGGGAAAAGTGGATTCTTTTGAACCATCATTTTAAGTTGAAGCTTGACATTGACTATACCATGTCCTGTACCAACAGTATGAACCATTAAACCTTCTGACCTCTAATTAGAGATGGGGACCCGACATTTCTCAAAATTCGATTCTGTCACTTCACTCCCGGACAGATAATCGACGAATTTTCCGCAAACTTCATTTCGTTCCGAATTACTATCGGCATGATCAACGTAAAATAAATGCAGCTGATTTCCAGCTGCACAATCCTTGCAGGTGCTGTATAATGTTGTGCCAAATGCATAAATATGCAGAGGGATCTTGGTTTGACTTCATACAATGTTGTGTTTTAGTATGACACCGTAGATACTGCCGCCGCTTTTAGAATCTCTTCACTATAAAATTCCCTGGGCACATAAGAGGGCAAAACTGACCAAAAAAACTGAAGCGGGAAATGGTTGCCCTGATAAAGTCATTCCACGAAAGCTGAAAAAGCAAGCTTAATGCTTCAGGTGGGCAAACATTATGACAGAGTGTCGAGGTGACAGGCGGCAGCACAGCAGCATAGGTCCAAGCATTGTCACAATTGACATCGTGGAGGTGGCAAAAACACGAGGAAGCACGAGAGTTGGCACAATTGTACTGAGAGCGGAGGTCACGGTCGGGCAGCAGAATGAGGTCAGGCAGTGGCACAATGCCATTCTGGAGGAGCAAACAGGAGGAAGCCACAGAAAGGGCTCATGACTGAGAGCGGAGGTCAAGGCGACAGCACATGAGCTCAGCAATGGCAGCAAGGACATTCTGTGAGGTGGCAAAAACAGTATTAGGCCACAGAGTGCACAATCACACAGTGTTGGAGGTTCACAACAGCACAGCATGAGGCGATGCAGTGCACAATGAACATTCTGGAGGTGCAAAACAGTATTAGCCACATAGGGGCACAATCACTATCAGTGGGTGGAGGTCTCGGCGCAGCAGTATGAGGTCAGGCAGTGGCACAATGACAATCTGGAGGTGTCAAAACAGGAGGAAGGCACAGAGTGGCACAAGAGACTGAGAGCGAGTCACTGGGGCGGCAGCAGCAGAGTCAGGCAGTGGCACAATGACACAGTGTGGAGGGCATGCGAAGCAGCCACAGCAGCACAGAGTCATGAGGTCAGACAGGGCACATGACACAGTGTGGATAGTCACGGCAACAGGCAGCAGCAGCAGTGAGGTCAAATGGCAACAATGACAAAGTGTTGAGATTGGGTGCAATACCATCCCTGGTAAAGGATGGTGGTAGGCAGATGGAGAAAACTCGGCAGCAATGTGTGGCATCAGCGGGTGGCGGCATCAGAATAGTGGGCTAGGCAGGTATGTTTGAACCCAGACTGACACCTACAGGCATTGGTGTGTGGAAATCCTTGGCCGATTCCCGCCTGATTCATCTTGACAAGAGGTCAGTCGTTCCACATTTTCCCGTGGTAAAGACGTTCTCCTTGGGGTAACGATGCCCACTCGCTGCACTGAACCCCCCTCTATGCCCACACTACTGCCGGGCCGGACAGGCTCTCCCACTGCAAACTCGGCAAGTGCGGCCACGACATCAGTTTGGCTGCCCAAGGCAGTCCCCCGGGATCTTCTAACGAGGTGGCAAGAGTGCTGTCCAGAAGTTAGGCCACAACCTGGTGGTTTAGAGGACTGCTCCAGGTCCCCCTGCTGCTGCTGTGCTGCTCTGGCGAATGCCCTCCTCACTTAGGCGCGGGTGAAGGAAGCTGCTAATCATGACTTCCAGACTTAGGTTACTACTGATGAGCCTGGTAACTGCTCCTACCCCTCCACCTCCCCCACAGCCTCCGGCAGTAGTACGTGAGCGCTGAGGAACCTCCCCCGCTTCTGTGACCTGTCAAGAGATGGGTACGATGCGCACATAGGGCAGCGGCCACTGATTAACGGAGGATTTCCCTATAGTATTTTGAGTTTGTCTGCCCTCTCAATAGCTTGGAAAAAGGATCCATTTTGCCCGGTAGCCGAGGTCCAATAGGGGAGAAGCCAGAAGTCATCCGCTCGATGCTGACTATTCGGCTTGTCCACTAGCCATGCAAATAAGCATGCTGGTGGTCCATCTGCACAAGTGATTTCCAAGGGCACCCTGCTCCAATTCCACTGTATACTGCCACGCGTGCTTGGGGGTATTCTGCTCATCTTTCCTCATCTCCATCGCACGCTCCTCCAAGCTCCTCCTCTCTTGTCTCCTGGTAGAAAATCCACTCATTCACCAGACAATGCTTCTGCTCCAATGTCCTCCTCCTCCTCCTCCATTTCAGTCCCCACCGACTCATGTGGCCACGAGATGTTGTTGCCCACGTCTCCAGTCCCCTGCCCATACATATTTTCCAGCATTTGTTCCAGACATGAAGCGTGGAATGACTTATTCAGCCATAGTCCTGGCGACTAGAACAATAACGTCGCCTCTCTGAATGCCTCAACAAACGGCAGTGTCACCATGAGCTGCCACTATGACATCAAAGCTACACAGGGAGTACTGGCGTCTCCTGGTTCATCTAAAAATCGTTAATGCCTTGTCTCTGTTCATACAGTCGGTCCCAACATGTGGCAGGCTGGAAGTTCCAGCGGGTGGAAACAACGCATATCTGAGTGGTGTTGGGGGAGGCCGTTCTGGCCTGCTGCCACTCGAGAGGTGTTCCCCTAGGCTTTGTAGAATGGATAAAGTGCATGCCACAGTTTTTCCCTGGGCCATTTTCAAATGTTCTGAATCGTGGAAGACTCAGGAACCTTTTCAACGTAACCAGAATTGAACACGAACACAACACACGTAAGTGCCCATGCAGGTGCGCATGACCCATTCCCTCCTCGGAGCAGCGCGGACACCATGTTCCACGTCCCATTTGTCCGTCACGATGGTTACGATTGTCAGTTGGCGCGGAGAAAGGCCACACATCGATTCTTGCTGCATGACGCGGGAGCAGTTCCTCCCCTGTTGGTGACTTCGTTCGCTCGAGGCAAGCCAGGTGTAAGAACTGCCTGACCACCGCTGTGCCCTACACATTGGTATGAATGGGAGCAATAATTGTGGAGGCTGAAATGGGTGGTGGGGAATGAGGAGGTCGGACATTGGCGCAGGTGCAGCAGTTTTTGACAACGTGGAGAGAGAAACGGCGTCTCCTGTCCAATTGTTGTGTGCCTGGGCTGGAGACACATTCACCCAGGTGGTGCCGTAAAGGACAATGTACGTGGCCCGTAAACGTAGATTACAGCTCCAAAACGGTCCGCGCTGCCGTGCACCTTGGAACAAACCGATAAGCCTCAAGGACTGACCCACCTTCTTTTCTACATATTAATGAAGTGCTGTACTCGTGCCTTTTTGGAAAAGAAATTAAACGGCTTGGAACTCTCCAACTCGCTTGGCACAAGCCATTAGTTTCTCTTGAATGGTTCATAGTCCACCATTTTGGAAACGGAGGGACTGAAGTACCAAAGAACTTGACAGAAGCACGGACAGCTGCGCACCTTAGGAGTGGTTGGAACGCATACTGTTTGTCTCTTGTCAATCGCCTCGCTAACGACTTCTGTCAGCTCATTGAGTAGCGAGGATCAGGAGCATCTGGACGCGGGAGATGATTGTCAAAGAGAAACACCTCCCTTCTCAGAGGGTGGTGGAGCTTGACTGCTGCAGATGGCATGCCGTCCACAGGCGCTGCTGCTGCGTTGCAGCGGCGGCATGGATGGGACCACCACATCTGAGCCAAACGTTTCTCTCCAGGCCACCAGGATGGTGAACGCTGCATGTGTTGACGCAGGGCGCGTGGTGCCAACGTTAGCACCCTGGCCACGCTTCACTTCAGCTTACAGATTCTACATATACCCATATTCGGCTCCTCCGTGTCTTAGCAAAGAACTGCCACACCGCCGAGTATCGATTTTACCGCCAACGCTCCGCACTGAGTGACTACTGCCGCGCGCGTCCTCGCTGAGCCCCTGTGCCTGCTACTTTCTTGGACCTGCGAAGCGGGTTTTTTACCCCGTGGCCGCTTGCTCCCGACCTCACACTGCTGCTATCCTGCTGACTCACGGCCACACGACCCACTTGCTGGCTGCGCTGCTGCCTGACAGCGCAAGCTGACGCCCTCTTCTCCTGACGATGAATGAAGCCTTGCCTCACCCGGCTCCCAAGTGCGGTCGGCTACATCATCATCTATTTGTGTTTCAATCGTCACTGCTGTCCTCATCACCGGTCTTTGGTATGCCGAGCGACCTCTCACAACATGACCTCCCATGCCACTCTCCACATCTATACTTTGCTGCCTACTGCAAGAAGCAGGCGATATTGGCCCCATTTCTTCGCTGCCAAAGTAAGCTGTGACTGCCCTCTCAAATTGTTCATCCTCGCTATTTAGTGGCGCTGTGCCAGACCAAATAGTAGATCTCTGGTGACGGGGAACCGGGATGGACAGAGAGTGGATGGGACAGGTGAGGGCCGCTGACCTGACTCCCGGGCCATGCAAACTAATGGTTGTGTTCTGAGGTTCCCACGACTCTTGGCTGGGGTGTCAGATGTCATATCGGGTAGGAAGAGGATGACCATAGTCTACCAATCAGGAACACTTGGGTTGCTGAAACACATGGCCGCTAGATGACAGTGCAGTTGTGGGCCTCACCGAGTGACCCCTGCTGCGACGTCCTCCTTGCTGTGCAGTGAATGGGCCTGTTCCAGGAATGTTTGTGCAACTGGATCTCGCAGGTGTATAGCCTGCAACCTCTCTGTATGACATTCTGTTTGTTCTAAATGTCAGGACACTGTTTGATGATGATATCTGTTTTTGATAATGATACACCCTGTTTTTGAATCCCAATGAACCCTAGTAACAAGCTTGGGTATACCCTGGATATATTTTCGCTCCACAAATGGCCAGGAAAAATTTACTCTGTATGTGTCGTTTAATTGAACCACTGTGTGTTTTTACTAAATGTAAAAAACACAAACCTGGACTTAATTAACCTTCGGACATGAATTAGGCTTCAGGAAAATGTTTATATTTTGGCGTTGAAAAAGTACGGTTTATTTTTTGTCAGAACACCTAGCAAAACATTCGCTTAATTACCCCTGGATGTATATTGCGCATAAGATTTGATCCGCACAAAAATAGTAGCTTTGTAGCGTGTTACAATTGAGTGTTTACTACGCCACACAACAAGAGATTACAGTTGTAATTAAACCTTGCTTGTGAATTAGGCTACAGGAAAAATGTTTATATTTTGGCGTTGAAAAGCGGTTTATTTTTGTAAGAACACCAGCAAAAAAACGCATTAATTAAACACTGGATGTAAATTGAGGCAAAGAATTGAGTCCGAACAAAACTAGTGTCCCCCCCTTGTAGCTTGTTACATTGGCGTGTATATACGCCACACAACAAGAGATACAGTTGTTAATTAACCTTTGCTTGTGTATTTAGCGGCTATCTGGAATAATTTCTATATTTTGGCGTTGAAAAACGACGGTTTTCATTTTTGTCATGCACCACCAGCAAAACAACGCTTAATTAACCCATGGATGTAAATGGCGCCAAAAAATTGAGCCCGCACAAACTAGTAGCTTTGTAGCATGTTACAATTGCGTGTTTTCTTACGCCAACACAAGCAAGAAGATACTGTGTAATTAACCTTTGCTTGTGAATTTGGCTACAGGAAAAATATATTATTTTGGCTGTGAAAAAGATGGTTTATTTTTGTCAGCACACCAGCAAAAAACAAACGGTTAATTAACCCATAGATGTAAATGGAGCAATAGGAATTGACGCAGAACAAAACTAGTAGCTTTGTAGCATGTTTACAATTGCGTGTTTTCTACACCACACATCAAGAGATACATGTTGTATTAACCTTTGATTGTGAATTAGGCTACAGGGGAAAATAATTTATATATTTTGGCGTTGAAAAAAGACGGTTTCTTGGGTCAGCACACCAGCATATATACAACGCTTAATTAAAACCCTGGATGTAAAATGCGCTCAAAGAATTGAGCCGGCAACAAAAATAGTAGCTTTGTAGCGTGTTCAATGCGTGTTTTCTTACGCCACACAACAAGAGTTACCGTGTTATTAAAACCTTTGCTTGTGAATTAGGTTAAGCAAATAATTTATATATTATGGAGTTGAAAAAGAGGTTTTTTTTTGTCAGACACAGCCAAAAAACAACGCTTATTTTACCCCTGGATGAAATTGCGCCATAGAATTGAGCTCCGCTCAAAACTAGTAGCTTTCGTAGGTGTTACAATTGTGTGTTTCTATGCCAAAAACAAGAGTTACAGTTGTAATTAACCTTTGCTTGTGAACTTAGGCTACTGAAAATTTATATATTTTGGCGTTGAAAAAGAGGTTTATTTTTGTCAGCCACACAGCAAAAAAACGCTTAATTAAACACCTGGATGTAAATTGCGCCAAAGTATTTGAGCCGCACAAACTAGTAGCTTTGTAGAGTGGTACAATTTGCGTGTTTCTACGAAACACATCAAGAGATACAGTTGTAATCAACTTTGCTTGTGAATTAGGCTACAGGTAATAAATTTTTATATTTTCTGGCCGTTGAAAAAGTCGGTTTATTGGGGTCAAGCATACACCAGCAAATACAACGCTTAATTAACCCTGGATGTAAATTGCGCCAAAGAATTGTGACCCCACAAATATAGTAGCTTTGTAGGTGTATAAAATTGCGTGTTTTCTACGCCACACAACAAGAGATACAAGGTTGTAATTAACCTTTGCTTGTGAATTAGGCTTCCAGGAAAAAATTTATTTATTTTGGCGTTGAAAAAGTCGGTTTCTTAGGGTCAGCACACCAGCAAAACATCGCTTAATTAAAAACACCATGGATGTAAGTTGAGCAATAGAATTGAGCAGTCAAAAATGAAGTGGTTTTGTTTTGTAAAAACTGCTGTTTCTTTTAAATGATGACAACAGGATGCTGGATTAGTTCCCACTTGGATATTGATGTTTGCAGCTGCAGTGGACGCACCCTGGATTTCAGATCCCAATACCCCCATAAAATTAGAAATAGAACATTAAGAGAACAGTCTCTGAGACCAAGCTGAGACACACAGAATTCCGCTATATAAAAATCAATTCTTCAGTAAGAGATATCAGCCGCGCAGTAACCTTCCATGAAGAGCACAGTGGAGGAGTGTGAGCTCACGGAGTCGCGCCCGCGATATATAGTGCGGTGACGTCACAGAAACCCGCGGTCTCTGATGCTTAACTCTGCAAATGTCATGCAGGCTATCCCTTTCCTCCCCAGAGTGCTTTGCACCATGTAGCGGCCATGTGCTCGCAGCCATTCTTATCAATCAAAAGCCACCACTTCGTTCTCAACTCTCGAAGTACCCGCCTCTCTACAAACTGTTTGACTTTCGTTCCGAAACACGAAGTTTTCCTGGAACCTTCTAAAAACGAATTCCTCACCTTCGTTAGAATCGATTCGCCCATCTCTAGTCCTATTATAAAAAAATTTGTTTCTAATAAACATTTGTTCTTCACAATTGTCAAAAGTGGCTCATGGGTCATGTTTGAATTTTTGGGGGCATTTTGCTGTGACATGCAGCTATACTACAGGTCCTATTATAAAAAAATGTTGTTTCTAACAGACATTTGTTCTTCACAATTGTCCAAGGTGGATCAAGGGTCATGCTTTGAATTTTTGAAGAGATTTTGCTGTGACATGCAGCTATACTACAGGTCCTATTATAAAAAAATTTTTTTTCTAACAAACATTTGTTCTTCACAATTGTCCAAAGTGGCTCATGGGTCATGTTTTGAATTTTTGGGGGCATTTTGCTGTGACATGCAGCTATACTACAGGTCCTATTATAAAAAATGTTGTCACAATTGTCAAGAGTGGCTCAAGGATGATGGTGCTGTCAGAAACAGGAATAGGTAGGACACTGTTAATGGACTTATATTGCAAAATGACTTGTTTTTGCAAGATCTTTAACATAGCTCATCCCTGTATTGAGACAGCCCATTTAATATAATTAGAAAAAAGAGAAACAAAGACATGGTGGGATTCCATCCTATTTTAAAAATGTGTTTTCTAGAATTAAACTACTAAAAAAATTGAATGTACAAAATAGATGTTAAAACATTACTCTGAATTGTACAAGTGAGGTACAGGAAAACTTGACCAGATGTAGATTATTCAGAGGACATGGAGTATGGAGAGCGGACAGAGAACAAAGTACAGAGACCATTTCCTCCAGCACGTTGAGTAAAATAAGAAAAAGAATGCCAAGAAAAGGGGCACCTGGGTGTAACAGGAGCGTTAACCACCAGTATTTCCAAGTGAAGCTCAATTGGTCCGCACTCATACGGAGGGGCAAGCGCTACCAGGTCTTTACTGTGTACTGAGAAGGCTGGAGTTCTCACACTTCGCTTCCGCACTCTGCTTCAGCACGACAGTTTTCGTTGCTGCGTCATCAGGGCATTTTAACCTGCGTGTTAATAGATGACGGACGCCAGCCTGGGCGGTCACCGCAGCCACTGTAACTCCAGCCGTGGGTCATTGCTGTGGCACAGGACAGGTATAGTCAATGTCCAGTTCAACTAAAATGGTGGTTGAAATACTCCTTTTTCCGACACTTTTTAATCTGGGGGTCAGACAGGTTTAATGGTCATACTGCGGTCCAGGACAGGGTTAGTCAATGTCCAGTGAAACTAAAATGGTGGTTGAAAGACTCCTTTTTCCGGCATTTTTTAATCTTTGGGTCAGACAGGTTTAAGGGTCATGCTGCGGTCCAGGACAGGGTTTGTCAATGTCCAGTTAAAACTAAAGGGGTGGTTAAAAGACTCCTTTTTCGGCACTTTTTAATTTGGGGGTCAGACAGGTTTAATTGTATACTGGGGCCCCAGGCGGGGGCAGTATATGTCAAGTGAAACAAAAAATGGTGGTTGAAAGACTCCTTTTTCCGGGCCCTTTTTTTTTAATTGGAGGTTAGGGGTTTTTAATGGTCATATGGGTCCAGGAAAAGTTCTAGCCCATGCCCCAGTTTTCAATAAAATGGGGTTTAAAAAGACTCGTTTTCCGGCATTTTTTTTAAATCTTGTGGGTCAGACGGTTTTAAAGGGGTTTCATGCTGGGTCGGGAAAAGGGGTTTGTCATGTCCAGTTCAACTAAAATGGGGGTTTTCAAAGAATATTTCTTTTCCGGACTTTTTTAATCTGTGGGTCATGGGGTTTTTTTAGGGTCATGCTGCGTTAGGACAGGGAATTAAAATTTGTCCAGTTCAATTTAAAAATGTGGTTCAAAAATACTCCCTTCTGGATTTTTTAAATTTGGGGGTGATGCGGGTTTTAAAGGGTTTGCTGTGGTACAAGAAGGGATAGGAATGGTGTGTGCTTTTTTTCTGTGGCTTTTATACCCTAGTGTTGTGCCAAGAGGTGAGGTTTCCATTGATTTGTGGTGTTTAAATTTCCGTTTCCCCGCCTGTTTGGGGGTTAGAATGAAGGTGTTTTTTGCTCTCCCCTAGATTTTTTGGTATCGGAGTGTGCTATCGAAAAACCTTTTCGATGGTGGCCGCTATCGCCGATGTCGTAGCCAACGTAATCGCTCAAAATGTATTTATTTTTATATTAAAAAATCCTGTTTTCCTTTTTGGGGGCCACAGGTTTCAGTTTCCAATTTATATTTGGGGGAGTTGAGACCTATAATAAAACGAATTATGAAACTGTGTCATCTTTTGCTGCGAGACTTTCCATGGGTTTTGTTTATTTTATGGTCTTAGCAGAAACCCAATTTTGAATTGTATTATTGTTAAAATCCCTATACATTTTTCTAGTGAATTTTCCCCTAGAAAAGAAAATTATGACCCAAGGAATTTGGGGTTTAAATTTTAACCCTAAAAAGCGAACTTTTTGATTCGTAGGGATGAATCCCCGCGGCAAAGTGGGCTTTGTTTTTATAACCAGATTTCACTTTATTGTTACTTACAGACAAAATTTAAAAAGTGTTAAAGCTGATACATTGTACCATTGCCTCTGTGTTTCTTAATCTCTGGAATTACCACCTGAACCCATTTTTACTAGTGGTGTTGTATGCTATGTGTTCCCCAACATTTTCCGTACGTTGACGTTTAATTGGCTCCTCCCCCCCATCTCCCCAATGGGAAGTTATTTGTACCACCACAGTTTAGATTCCGGCTGTGCAACCAGTTGAACCATTCTGTTTTTTGTGGTCATTCAGGAAAAGTGGGAACTAAAAGACTTATTTCTCACTGCTACTTGTAGCCATCCATGCTCTGTGATGCTTCAAAATTGTTTCTGCCTGAAAACTGCTGTAAAATTTAGCAGCACATCTTTGCCTTAAAAAAAATATTAAAAGAAATAGCAATTTTTTGGGAAAACATGCTGCTTTAGAATACATGTACAATTTTTGGGTTCTTGTTTACATTTTTGCCAAAAAATGTTTTTAAACCCCCCTGTTTAATCAACAAAGCGAATCATACAGTGGGAACCTACCCTTTTTGTTATCTCTCTTGATGCCTTGCTAATTTTTTTCCAACATTTTTTTGGGGGAT
Source organism: Phyllomedusa bahiana (assembly GCA_025379985.1). Lineage (NCBI taxonomy): Eukaryota > Metazoa > Chordata > Amphibia > Anura > Hylidae > Phyllomedusa > Phyllomedusa bahiana. The sequence goes on along the minus strand of JAODAL010018946.1, from coordinate 57,066 downwards.
GTACAGACCAAATATTGGTTTCTAGTTTGTACTTTTCCGCCTGCGATACTTGTGCTCTGATAAACGTTCCTTGTGCTTGGCCTATGGGAGAACTTCATCCTTTGCCTGTGTCCCAAAGACCCAGGTCTCGTTTGTCTATGGATTTAATTATGGATTTGCCCATTTCTGAGGGAAAGTCAGTAATTTGTGTAATTGTCAATTGTCTCAGCAAAATGTGCCATTTTGTACCTTTGTTTCAGGTTTCTAGTTCTAAAATATTGTCACATCTGTGTATTGACCATGTAGTTCACCTTCATGGGATTCCGGAGAACATTGTTTCTGAAAGGGGTAAACAGTTTGTGATTAAATTCTGGAGGGCCTTCTTTACCAGACTTGGAATCCAGTTGTCCTTCTCCTCAGTGTTCCATCCTAAATCTAATGGTCAGACAGAGCTGTATCTAAACTTGCTGTGTTATCAAAGTGTCTCCAATACATATATCTATATATTTTTTTTTTTTATTGTTGGTTAATGGAGGAGGGCACATATGTTTTTGGCTTGTGTTGTGAACTCTAAGACTAGTGCTGCATTGAAGTGCCACCACAAAGACCCATAGATGCTGCTGAAAGTTACACTCAGGCCACAGAGGAGCCCAGGCTAAAATTTTGCACCAGGACTTATGGGCCTTTATGTCTCTGGCTTAATTTAATTACATTTTAGAAAGTAGTGGCTTGACCTGTTTTAATTGCATATTATGGATATTATAGCTTTGAGCACAACCAAGCAAAGAAACCTGATAAGAAGAATTGACCTTTTAATTATTAATTGGAAACAGCTACGGCTCTGATAGCTGATTTTAAAATAAAGAATCTCTTAGGCATTTCAACCAGATTGTTAAACTCTTCCTGACAGCCGGTCATATTAATATGGTTCTAAGTTTTCCATAGCTTTCCATAACTATTTTATTTTTTCATCTACATAGAGATATGAAGGCTTTTATTTTCAAAAAAGATGTACTTTCTAAAGGTGTCATTCACTATACTAGAGAATGTACTGTGAAACTGCAAAAAAATGGGTGAGATGTGGAAAAAAAACTAGTGCCATGATTGGCTATGAAAATGAAAAATGTTAGTTTTTTCCAACAATCTGCAATTTTAGCTGAAAATGTTTCGCAATTTTTTCTAAGTTCAACAATACCCTATATGTGGGTGCAAACTGCTGTTTGGGTGCATGGCAGGGCATGCAATGGAGGGAGCGCTTTTTGACTTTTGGAACACAGATTTTGCTGGATGCCATGTAACATTTGCAAAGCCTCCTAAGTACCAGAACAGGTGAAGCCTTCCAGAAGTCATCCCATTTTGGATTCAACATCCTCATATTTCTCATCTAGGGGTGTATTTAGGTGCAAAGGTGTTCCATAGTTTTTTGGCACTGTACCATGAAAATAAGGGGAAATAAAATGCAGTTCCGCCATTGTTTTTTGGGCTTCACTTTTACAGAGTTCGCCATGCCGTATAAATTACATTATAATTTTACTGTTCTGGTTGGTACAATTACAATGATATAAATGTATATAGTTTTTATGTTTTAATTACTTTGCGTTTGTAAAAAACTTGTGTTTTTATGTCCTCATAGTCTCATGACCATAACTTTTTAATTTTTCTTTATATGGAGCTGGCTAAGGACTTGTTTTTTGTGGGATGAGTTGACATTTTTATTGGTACTATTATTTTATATGTTCATATGAACACTTGAATGCTTTTTATTCAAAGATTTTTGTGAGGTGTTTTTTTGCACATAGCACGTCTACCTGTGTGTATAAATGACATATTAGCTTTTAAACTCAGTAGGTCATATGGATTACAGCTAAGTATCCAATTTTTATATATTTTATGTATTGCTGTTTTATACACAAGTAAAAATACTTTTATTGAAATGTGGAAAATAACTTTTTGAATCGCCATAGTCAGATTTTGAATAGCCATAACATTTTTTATCTTACTGTGTATGGAGCTGTGTATGGGCTTGTTTTTTTTTGTGGGGATATTTTGGTGTTTATAATGATATCATTTATTGGGGAACAAGACTTTTTGATCGCTTTTAAATCCATTTTTTTGGAAGGCATGGTGAAGAAAATATTGCAATCCTAGTAGTGTTTTTTGTTTTTATTTTTTACAGCGCTTACCATGCAATATTTGTGACAAAAACTGCACGTGGGTCGATACGATTACGGAGTACCCAACTTATAATTTTTTTTTTTTTAATGTTGTGTGTTTTTATTGTGTAAAACAATATTTATGCATTGCTATCATCTGATAGCCATAACTTTTTATTTTTCCATATACAGGGCTGTGTAAAGGCTTTTTTTTGCGAGATGAACTGTTGTTTTTATTGGTACCATTTTGGCATTTATACAAGTCTTTGATCGTTTTTTATTCCATTTTGTGTGCTGTGGGATAAATGAAAATTCTGTGACTGTTTATTCTTTGTTTTTTCTTACGGTGTTCACTGTGCGGGTAAAATAATGTGACAGATTTACAGGGTAAATGCAGCAATACCAAATATGAGTAACAATGTTAATTTTAATCTTTTTTGTGCGATTGGCACTGGAAAAAGGGGAAAAAGGAGCCAGTGTACTTGTTTTTATTTTATTTTTTGTGTTTATGTTTTACTGTTTTTGTACTTTTACGCTTTTTTTTTAAATTTACCCATAGGGGACTTGTATCAGTGATCTTCAGATCGCTGTTACAATACAGAGCAGTACTGCTCCCCATGGCAACTGTCAATCACTGGCCACAGGGCATGGCCAGGCATTGTGACATCACAGACAGCCCGGAAGCCTAACAAAGGCTTTCAGGCTGTCAGGGAAGCCAGTAGAGCCCACGATTGTAACAGAAGAGCTCCGATGAAGACAGAGGGAGCCCCCTTCCTCTGTTTTTCCCCTAGCTGCTGTGATCACAATTGATCACGGCAGCTAAAGGGTTAATTGTCTGCGGCTAGACTGAGCTCCGGCTGCGGGTGATGAAGCAAGGGGCCAGCTGTACCATACATTAGAAGCAGCCCTAACTGAAACCAATAGACTATCATGAATTCAAGTTACACTACAACAAACTATGTCTTTTTAACTATTAAGCAAGTAATTTCATTTACAACAGTAAATATATAAACACATACGGAGACATGTATGAGAAGGAAGGCGCGTCAAGTGAATATTCGATCCTCATTTTTTTTAGTGTATAAATGCGCCTGATATATAAAGAGGTTTTGGTGCGTTCACAAATGGTGTGTTAAATCGACGTGCCTCGCCTATGAGTTAGGCGCATTACAGAACTTTAGGTCATAATTAATGCGCCTAAACATTATTAAGGGTTTATAGAACAGGCAGGAAATAAGAAAAAATCAATTAGAATAGCATGGTCAGTTGAATAAAAACCTATGGTTACTGATCCTGCTTGGAGGATTCCCATGTACCTAGCAATACCTGTGGTTTACTGGCTTCTTGCGGTTTTGTGAATAAAATGGAGAGAGGCAGCAAAAATAAAGTTTCAAAATTTACTGTGTAAAAATCTAAATATAAAAAATCTGAACAACATAATCAGTGGTTATTTAATGAAAAATCAGTTTAAGATTCTATTAATTTTAAATACATTTTATAGGAGATATTTCTATATTTTGGTGGATATTATATATTTTATATTATTTTTATATCATCACATTTTTTCATTAATTTAATAAATAAATTTTATACAGTTTGAGATAATTATTATATAAATACTTTTTTATTATTGCACTGGTGTACGTTGGGAAATAAGGGACATTTAGGTTCACTTCGACTCCTCAGGTTCAGGCAGAACACATTCACATTGGTCTGCCTGTCGGTACAGTAATGCGCTTAGTTTTGCTGAACCACATTCATACAGGTGTTTTTTCTTACGCATGTGGTGTGCATTTGAAAGTGTCGAGTCTTACGAACAATGCACCTAACACATTCATTAGACATTGTAGCCTGATCACTTAGGTGCATTGTACGCCCGAAAAAGGGTGAAAAACCCTTTAATACATGTCGCCCATAGTGCTAAGGACAAGGACAAAAAATGAAGGTGACAACACCAATCAAAAATAATAATCAAAAACCATAATCAATCAAAGGATAATCAAAAAGCCAAATTGTGTAAGCAAGTATTATAAGCACATTTCATTGATAAGGGTAAAGGTACAAGATGAGAAAAGAACAAAACCTGTAACTTCATACTACAATAAGTACACACTCCTCATATTTTTGTAAATATGGTATTTTATCTTTTCATGGGACAACTTTTAAGATATTACACTTTTATACAATTTAAAGTAGTCAGTGTACAGCTTGTATAACAGTGTAAAATTGGTATGGCCTCAAAATAACGCACAGCTTTCAATGAATAAGCCACTGGCAACAAACGTTTGTACACCTCTAAGTGAGAATGGACAAATTGTGCCCTAAGTGTCAATAGAGTGCATGGCCACCATTCTTTTCCAGCACTGCCTTAAATCTCTTGGTCATTGAGTTCACTAGAACTTCACATGTTGCCACTGGAATCCTCTTCCACTCCTCTGTGACAACATCATGGAGCTGGTGAATGTTAGAGACCTTGCCCTTCTCCACCTTCTCTTTGAGGATGCCCCACAGATGTGTTTGGGTGGTTATCATGGTGGAATACTGCTCCGTTGCCCATTTTATAAAAGGGATAGGATCATGCTCCTTACCTGGTTGCTGCTACACACACTTAACATCATCATTACTAGTGTTGAGCGATTGCGTTGGCTATCGAGACGATCGAGAAGTCAGCCGCTATCGATAAGGTATATTTCGATAGAGAGCATCGATTAATGCGCGATGACTCATTAAAGTCTATGGGAGAGAGCAACAACACCCTTCATTATTACAACACCCAAACAAGGCTGAGAAGCTGTAAAATTAACATCCACAACAGTCAAATGGATACGTGCCTACATCTTAGGCAAATCAACTTAGGATATTAAAGTCACAGAAAAAAGTCACAGACCATTTACTATACCCTGTCCTTGTACCACATTCCTGACCCTTAAAACCTCATCACCCTAACAAATTAAAAAGTTGCCGGGGAGAGAAGCAGTATGATTTGAAACCATCGGATGTTTACTGAACTGGACACTTGAAAATCCCTGTCCTGAAAAACGCAGCATGAGCACCAAACCGCATGACCCCCACATTTAAAAGTGCCGGAAAAGGAGTATTTCAAACCCCATTTAAGTTTTCAACTGGACATTGACATATACCTTAGTCACTCGGGCCACAGCATGAAACCCCAAACCTGCATGCCCCCATATTTAAAAATGCCGGAAAAGGGAGACCTTTCAACCACCATTTTAAGTTTCACCTGGACATTGACTATACCTTTGCCCTGGGCACATCATGAGTAGCCCCAAACCTGCATGACCCCCACATTTAAAAAGTGCCCGAAAAAGAGCTTTCACCACCATTTTAGTTTCACTGGAGATTGACTATACCTGTCCTGCCACAGCATGAGCCCCAAACCTGCATGAACCCCCACATGTAAAAAGTGCCGGAAAAAAGGAGTCCTTTCAACCACCATATTAGTTTCATCATGGACATTGACTATACCTGTCCGGGCCCACAGCATTGATGCCCCAACCTGCATGACCCCCACATTTAAAAAGTGCGGAAAAAGTGAGTCCTTTCAACCACCATTTTAGTTGACTGGACATTGACTATACCTGTCCTGGGGCCACAGCAATGACCCAGGGCCGGAGTTACAGTGGTGCGGTGAAAGCCCAAGGCTGGCGTCCGTCATCAATTTAACACGCAGGTTAAAGTGCCCTGATGACGCATCAATCGAAAACTGTCGTGCTGAGCAGAGTGCGGATAGCGGAAGTGTGAGAACTCCACCTTGCCCTCTGTATCACTGTACCAATACCTGGGTCCGCTTGCCCCTCCGTTATGAGTGTGGACCAATTGAGCTTCACTTGACATACTGGTGGTTAACCGCTCCTTCTCTTAACCAGGTGCCCTTTATCTTGGCATTCTTTTCTCATTTTTACCTCAACGTGCTTGAGAAATGGTCCTCCTGTACATTTTCTCTGTCCGTGCTCCATACTCCATGTCCTCTGAATAACCAACAATCTGGTCAAGTTTTTCCTGTACCTTCCCTAGTTACAATTAAGGAATTTTTTTAAAGCTATTTTGTTACATGCAAGTTTTTAGTACTTAATATTCCTAGAAAACACATTTTTAAAATAGATGGAATCCCACCATGTTCTTTGTTATCTCTTTTTTCATTGTATTAAATGGGTTGTCTCAATACAGGGATTGAAGCTATGTTAAAGATCTTGCAAAAACAGTCATTTTGCAATATGTGTCCATTAACAAGTCCTACCTATTCCTGTTTCTGACAAGCACCATCACCCTTTAGCCACTCTTGACAATTGTGAAGGAACAAAATGACTGTTAGAAACAACATTTATTTAGAATAGTACCTGTAGTAAAGCTGCATGTCACAGCAAAATGCCCCCAAAAATTCATAGACATTACCCCTTGAGCACTTTGGTCAATGTGAAGACAAATGCTGTTAGAAACAAACATTTTTTAGAATAGGACCTGTAAGTAATAGCTGCATGTCACAGCAAAATGCCCCCAAAAATTCAAGCATGACCTTGAGCCACTTGGTCAATTGTGAAGAACAAATGTCTGTTAGAAACAAAAAATTTTTTTATAATAGGACCTGTAGTATTGCTGCATTTCAAAGCAGCATGACCCAAAAATTATAAAAATGACTTCTCAGGCCACTGATAAAAATTAAGAGTGAGAAATGCCACTTAGAAAGCCACATTTCAGTTACAAAGGACCATGATTATTGCTGATCTCTACAGCTACATGAACCCCAAAAAATTATAAATATGAACTTCTCAGCCACTATTAAAAATTGTGAGGGAGAAATGCCACTTAGAAGCCACATTTCTGTCCAAAGGAACCATAAAATAGCTGTATCTCACAGCAACATCACATGACCCCAAAAATAATAAATATGACTTCTCAGCCACTAATAAAAATTGTGAGGAGAAATTGCCATTTAGAAGTCACATATTCTTTCCAAAGGACCATGATTATTGCTGTATCTCACAGCACACATGACCTCAAACCATTGACAATGCGAAAACATCTAAATAAAGTGAGTAAATTGGAATAACTAGGTGTTTGTCATGAACCTTGCTGTCTTTTACAGTCTCCTCACAGCAAAACCAGCAAAATGAACTGTTGGGAAAAGAGAATAAAAATTGCAGTAAGAAATGATCATATTAAAAAAAAAGTTTTCAAGATGAACCATTTCTGTTTGAAAAGGAATGTGAAAGTAGACCTGCAACTAATCGTGACCTCGGCAATTGGGGGCCACAATATCATCAGAGATCCATGCCTGATTCAATCTTTGATGAAAGTCCAAACGAACCACATTATCTGTGGAAAGCCGGATGCGTTTGTCTGTAATGACCTTCCTCCAGCGGTGCTGAAAGGTCCGCTCAGATATGACGCTGGCTCTGGCAGGACAACACCTCTATGGCGCTGACTAGCCAGCTCGCGCCATTCGTCCACATGTTTGGGATACCCAGAAGGTCTATTGGGTTCCGAACACATACAAAAACATCGTGTTGAGACGCAAATAGTCGTGCGACCATTATCTTAAGCTGATCTCTGTGTGTTGATGTTGTGCCCTGCATTGCATCCGTTGGTGAGGTGGTAAACAAAGATTGCCAGTAGGTCACCTCATTAGGCTTCCTGCCACCTTTGCCTGCTGCTGCCGCTACCTACGCCTACTTGGCACTCTACGCTGTCACGTCGCTGATGTTGTTCCACCGTGACATTGGGAAACTGAAGCAGACGCAACAGATGTCCTCCCAGTTGAACCCAATCAGCAAGGTCTCCATTTCCTGCAAATTATCTCTAATTGTGTGAGGTGGAAGGCAAAGTGCTGATTTTTGTTTTGTACCGGGATCCAGGAGGGTGGCCGACCCAGTAACTGTATTTTCATTATGATGGCCTTAATGCGCAGGATCATGTTGGACGGAAATGGAGCATCAAGAAGCACTCAGTGAGAGATGGAGCCTTGATTTATATCCCAAGCATCTGGTTCGAGTCGCACTATCAAACTGATCTTCCCTCATCTTCCTCCTCCGCCTCAAATTTCTGCGCCAACCTCTTTCCAAGGCAGGGACACGGTAACATCGGTTCTAGGAATACCTCCGCCTCCTCCTCCTCTCCTCCTCCCGCTGCCTCCGCACAGCTTCACACAGCCATGACTTTGCCTGAGATGATGCACCCTGAGAGCTGATGCGCCCTCCTTGCACTAGCCTCTGGACCCCGAACCAATGCCTAAGAACGACCGATGAAATTTTGTAAAACCTTTCGGGCCTTGTGGATTTTGACTTAGAAAAAAGGCTCCGTGTCCCGCATCTTGTGTCCGTCTCCTCCTCCGTCGCTGGTCGGACCTTTTTGTTTTCAGAGTGTCCAACGATCGTCTCCAGAACTAAGATCACACAATGCGCATGCTGACCAAGGGCAATGTCCCACTTACCATTTTGGTGGCTTCTGTCAAAACCCCGAGGTCCGTACCGCTGCTTGTGCAGGCCCAAGTGTCACTTCGTCACTGCTAATTGGCATTGCGCTGCTGCCACAATCCGCTGAGCATGTGGTAGGGTGGAATTCCAGCGGTTTGCCAATCAACAATGATACGGTTTGACCGGGAGGCCGGATCTGATGCTGCACGACTCAGCCAGGCGGACGAAGCAGGGTTGCAGAACCGGCGGAAGAGCGAACTCAGAACCACGAGCCTTCTTCAGCAGGCATCCCGACCCGGGTAGCTCTTTTAGAAAATACTGGACGACAAGCATCATGACATGTGCCAGGCAAAGGGATGTGCTCCAGCCTACCGATCTTAAGGGCGGCCCAGCAGATATCGCCCTTTATCGCACACCACCGTGCCATGGCACAAGGTTCTTGTTCACCCCAGCCAGCGCTCGTCCTCGTTGCTTAGTAGCCGTCCATAGCTCCTGACCTGTGGTGTGGACGGTCTCCAAGGCAGATTAATTTCAACACGCCCTGGTGTCTCTGGTGCACCGTGATGCTCACTACAGAACCTTGGGGGAAAGAGCCCTCACCATCCCTGCGGTTTTTTGAAGAGCGTGCGCCGAGCCCTGATAAGTCCAACCGTCACCCCCAGAGACATCCATCCCAGCTCAACCAGTGAGCTGTCACAGAGATATAGCGCCTTGGCCGAGCTTACAAGTCCATGTTTTGGTTGGGAGATGGACTATTCCGACACAGAAGCAGACAACCGCAGCTTGAAATTTTAGATGACACACGTGGCTGGCCATGGCAGGACTGCTTTTCTAGCAAATGAAAAATGCATGCTCGGCATCTGGTATATTGGGGGCAAGCGAGGGACAATGACGTGGCGAACCCATCTGTGTCCACCAGAGAACGTAAAGGCCACATTTCCAAGGCCCAAAAGCCTGGCAATGCGCCGACATTCAGGCTTTTGGCTTTGGGATGGTTTTGGGTTTAAAGTTTTCTTCTGCTCCCAACCTGGAAGTACAGAAGGCTGCTGCTAGACTGGCCGCTGTACGGGCGTGCAGGTCGTCAAAAACTGGCGGAAGGAGAAGGGGTTAGGATGGTGCCCTCTGGTGGTGCTGGTGGTACTCGGATCGACGGTGGAGGCTGAAGAGGAGGCTGAACACTGATCATGACTCTGAAGACATGGGCAGCTGAGGAACGCTTGGTGGTAGCGGAGGAGGAGGAGGCGGAGACAGAGGGTGTGATAGTGTGACAGTGGTTGGAGGCCCGGCGTCGGTCTGGCCTTTTTTGGCCAAGTGTTCCCTCCATTTCAACTCATGCATTCGCTGCATGTGACTAGACATGTTGGTGGTGGTTAACCACTTAAGGTTCTTGCCTCTACTTATGCGTTTACGGCAAAGGCGGCATATGACATCGCTGGGTGAATCAGAGGCTTGCTCAAAGAAGGCCCAGGCTTGAGAGGTCCTGGACCTTTTTGACGGCGATAAGCGAGGTTTGCGCTGACCGTGGCTGGCGGAATCATATCAGCGGACTTCTGCGACCGCCCTCTCCCTTTTTGTGGCGGGACCCGTATTGACACTACCCCATCGTCTTCCTCCTCGTCCACTGATGAAGCGCTCGCAAGCAAATTCTGCGGAAAAGACCAGGATGGATCCGCAATGTCGTCATCATCATCATCATCAACACAGGTGACTTGGTCGTCCTGACTTTCTGCATCCAGAAGCTGCGGGCTACAAGCAAGGGGCACTGCAAGGCGTTGCCGACCGCCCGGGATTTTTGCCGATTGACCGGCTTCCTTCACCTCCTCTGATGGCATCAGTAACTGGGCGTCAGAGCAGAGAAAATCATCCTTTTTGGCCTCTTGATCTTTTAACATGCCTTCTGACACCAACCGCAATTTGTCCTCAAGAGGTCTTCAGAAAATGGATTAATCCACAGTGGTGGGTACACGAATGACATTTGGGCTGCTTCAATGTTGGACAGAGCTGATGATGCAGATTGACGACATTTGTGCCGTGACTGCGAGGACGAGAGGTAAGACTGCTAGATGCAGGTTGCATTAATCACTGAAGGACAGATTTGGCATGAATGTTCGTTACTTATATTCACAGTGAACTGACCCAGCGATGACAGGCTACTGTCCCCTGCCAACTGACAATCTGCTGGCATGCTGCGTTTCGCAAGCACTGGAAGGCGCACCTTCTCTCGAACCTCTACCTCCATGTCTACCCCCCTCTTTGCTCTTACCACCTGCATTATAGCTCCATGTTTCAGAAATAAAAAATTTGAGAAGGTATGGAATAAGTTTTGGAAAGTCTCTTATTAAAAGACGGCAAATCACAGCTTATTCTCAAATCCCTCTAATCAAAAACAAAATTGCCTGGATTCAAAATTTAAAATCTGCAAGGTGCTACCACAAATCTGGACTGGGCAAGAATCAAAATAACACGTATCTTTATGTTTTTGGTATAATAATCGGTATTTCTTTGCACTTTCACTCACTGTGGTGATATAGAGTTGCTGTTTTAAGATTTACGTAGATGCTGCTCAATGAACAGTCTGGTTGCGCAAAAGTCAAAAAACACGTAAATGTTATGTTTTGATTATAATAAACGTAATTTTTTGCACCCTTTCAATTTTCAAACCCTGTGGTGAATATAGAATTGGCTGTTTTACATTACGTAGATGCTAAAGCGTCCCAATGATCATACTGGGGTGCTCAAAAGTCAAAAAACACGTAACTGTTATGTGTTGATATAATACACGTATTTTTTTGCAACCTTTCAATTCACCTGTGGTAATATAGAATTTGCTGATTTAAGATTTACGTAGATGCTGCGATCAATGAACAGTGCTGAGTGCGCAAAAGTCAAAAAACTAACTGTGATGTTTTTGTACGATAAACGGTATTTTGGCAACAAACAACCTGTGGCTGACTACAAGATTGCTTGGTTTGTAATTTATGTGCAAGGTGGATATATCAACAGTCATTCCAAGTGTAATGGGTAAAGAATTGAAACACCTATCTGAAAATGTATACTGATAATAAAAGTGGAGTTTGCAGCTAACAAAGAGACCTGCAGTTACTAGAAAATTATGTTTATCCAATATAAGTTCAGCTGGCCCAATAATCCAGGAAATATTTCAATAGCAAACTGTTAATAAATAAAGATATCGCACTACAATGTCTACACTAAGTCTTGGTGAACATTATCCATGTTCTTATATATAGAGCTTGTCTGTGTTCGCACCGCGGGCCCCCCCCCGCCCCACCGCCGTGGAATTTACAGCGTAGTATGCTGCTTTAAAAATTCTCTGCTAACTACATAAAATGTTCAAAATCTCTAATCTAACTAAATTGAAGGATCACAGCTAAATAGTAAGGTTTCTCTGTGCAGAAATAGACTAATTTCGCTGAGCTGTTTGGCCACAGGCAAGAGCGCAGGTCCTATCCCTATGAACGCTGAGAGACGCTGAGCTGAAACAGTAAACGCTGTTCTAATGTACAAACGAGGTCATGTGATTTTTCCAGCCAATCGAAACATACGACATCCAGTTTGAACGACGCACACACCATCTCACTCTTCTCCTATTCTGTAATCTCATTTGCTGGGCCGCCAAAATACAGGAAGCGCCGAAAAAGGCGCGATACTTAATAGATGATTCACAGATTTTAACCTTAATTATCCGCATGATCTGGAAATTTCGATCACCATAAAAACCCTTGCCGATTTCAACTTGTCGATAAAAATCGCTCAACACTAATCATTACCAAATACGTTTTCTCTTGGTCTCATCAGACCACAGGACATGGTTGCAGTAATCCTTGTCCTTAGCCTGCTTGTCTTCAGCAAACTGTTTGCAGGCTTTCTTGCGCATCATCTTTAGAAGATGCTTCATTCTGGGATGACAGCCATGGAGACCAATTTGAGGCAGTATGCGGTATATGGTCTGAGTACTGATAGGCTGACCCTCCACCCCTTAACCTCTGCAGCAAACATAAGTCTATTTTGAAAAGACAATCTCAGGATATAACACTAAGCACGTAAACTCAGCTTTTTTGTCAACCATGGCAAGGCCTGTTCTGAGTGGAACCCGTCTTGTTAAACATTGTATGGTCTTGGCTACCGTGCTGCAGCTCAGTTTCAGGCTGTTAGCAATCTCCTTGTAGCCTAGACCAGCTTTATGTAGTACAGTAATTCTTTCTTCAGATCCTCAGACAGCTCTGTGTCATGAGGTGCCGTGTTGAACTTCCAGTGACCAGTATGAGAGAGTGCAAAAGAGATAACACCAAATTTAACACACCTGCACCCTATTCATACATGAAACCTTGTGATACTAACGAGTAAACTGACACCGTAAAGGGGAAATGGAAAATTGGACACGTGGGCAACATGTATAAAATTGATGCTGACAGGCCATAGCTTTAAGGCAGTGTAGAATGTGCCAGAATGTATGAACCTGTTCTTCTGCAGGTCATACATACAGGCGCAGTGTAGTGCCAATACAAGTCTGGCTCAGGCAGACCAACTTTAACTTGGTCTAGCTGTTCTAACTGTTCTGCACCTAGATTTGGCATCAAAGAATCATAAATATGTCTACTTCTAAGAATGTGGTGCGACGCACCCAGAGCCCCCCTAATCTTTAGCGCATTAAAAAGTGTCTTTGGCTCATTACAAACATACTTATCGCACCAAATTTTGGAGTGCACCTGTTCATACATTCTTTGTGGCTCAAAGTACACAAGAAAACTGGCGCAGTCCCATTTATACATGTCACCCAATGTTTCCATTTTCATTTAGGGGTGTACTCACTTTTGGTTCCAGCGGCTTAGACATTTATGGCTGTGTGTTGTTATTTTGAGGGCACACCAGATTTACAGTGTCATGAAGCTGTACACTGACTACTTTACATTGTATCAATGTGTCATATTTTCAGTGTAATCCCATGAAAAAGATATAATATAATATTTACAAAAATGTGAGGGCTGTACTTAATTTTGTGAGATACTGTAGGTATGAGTACAAATATAAACACCATCAGTGAGTATGAATATAAACTTGAGTGTCAGATCTGTAATTATCTACACATATATTAATATTTACAGTATACATGTCAATCAGACACATGTTTCGGCTGTGTTTTTATCCCAGAAACTTTACTATACTGTTTCCTTACCCAGTGTGGCTTTTAATTTTGTTGCCCTAACTTCGAAATTTCCTTAGACACTAAGGGGGACATGTATGAAAAGTGGTACTGCCTCAACAGTTGTACTTCTCAGTAAGTTAGTGTAGTGTTTGTCAGTATGTATGAAAGTATCTCACAGCATTGCAAGTTGCATTGCTATTGCATGACACATTTATGAGCCAAAAAGTGGCACATACAGTAGAGTCTTTGCGCTAAAATTTGTCTCAGCCTCGCCACTATGAAATTGCTATGGATGGGTACGGTTTGTCATGATGACACATTAATAAATGTGGCACATCATATGTATCTGGCGCGACCCACCCCCATAAAATCGGCGCATGAAAAAGTGTTGGGTTTATGCAGCATGCGCCAGTTTTTGGCATAGGGCAGTTAATTCATCTGTTGATCAGGGCTATGACAGTTTTTTTTGTCTCAAAGCACACCAGAAAACTGGCACAGCCCCATTCATACATGTCGCACTAAGGGCCACATGTATGAAAACTGTCTATGTGTAAAACTCACTTTGTTGCCCATAACTCCTCTTTCATTTTTCCAGAGCACTATATGAAATGAAAGCAAAGCTCTGATTGGTTGCTATGAACAACAAAGTGAGTTTTACACATAGACAGTTTTCATACATGTGGCCCTAAATGTTTTTATCTTTTTTGTTGTGAATAAAATGACTTGTTTCATGGCTAAAAAGATTCATATTTTGTTGCAGTGTGGCTTAATCTCTTGAAGTCAGTCGATGAATAGGGACTGATTAAGGGTGCACCAATACTTATATTATTGCTTGTTATTTATTTATATTTCATAATTTATTCATATTTTATTTGTATTGATGCAGTATTCCTGTTGCATCTTTCTCGTGCATTTATTATGGATTCAAACAGGAAGGAAATATTGTTGGCACATGCCCCCAAAAAAAGAACAACTAATGCAAAACATATAAAACAAGTTTTCTCCATAACCAAAATATCTAAACATGGGCAACCAATACTACATCTTAGCCCAACGCATTATTAAAACATTCTCCTAAACATTTAAATTAAACTTCTAACTTAAGCAAGAACACATATTTTGTAAAATCTTTACTTATCATGTTTCAACATTACTCTACTAAAATTCATACAATTCTAAGCTTAAGCACACCATATCTGAAATCTTTACTAATCAGTCAGACCCCATATACTGGATATGGCTTGAACAACACATATCCTTTATGTACAAACTCATTATATATATAATTATAATTCACATAATTGTCAAACGCTTGTGTCAGTATGACAAGAGCTAAATCATCCAGCACAGACAGAATATCTTAATTTTTTCCCTAAAAAATGTAACTACTATTAAACAGTCATTAACTACTGTTAAAAGCACCCAGCCAAGTCACATTATTATAACCACTTCCTACTTTTGACACAAGTCACATGTTTTAAGTTAGCTTGATCTGAATATAAGATGTGTGATAGGATGGCAGTATTTCTGAAACTGTACAGTTTGTGAACTGTTTAAATGCTGCTATGGTAAAATTGTATTGTGGATGGACAAAGTAAGTGACTTGAAAACTGCATAGCACCACGTGCTACTCATGTGCAAAGTGAATGTTGGTTACAAGGTGCACAAGAGTAGACCAACAAACCACACTGGAGCAGCTCACTGCCAAAATGAACCAAGCTCTACTGCACATTGGACTAGGAACAGACTGATTATTACTGTATCTGCAAAAAAGGCTTCCATTTTCACAGCAGTATTGGTATTAGACCTCTACAATTTGATTGCTTTCTCTGATGTGTAATGTTTAATGCTTTTTTGAATGGATGGAAATTGATGTGTCTGATGAGAAACATCTGAGAACAAATATCCTGAAATCATTACTAGGACAACACAGAAGCTGGTGGTGGTAGTGTTATGATCTAGGGATTGTTTTTTTTGGCATACCCTGTGCCACTTATTCATGTGGGAGGCACTCTCAAACAATTTTTATATTTTTCCATCCTTGCAGATAGCATACACCTATATATGCTGTCTTTCTTTGTCTTCCAGTAAGACAATTAGACGTGTCATAAAACTAGAAATGTCCAACATTGGTTGGAAGAACATGACCAAGACTTCTAAGTACTATCCTGGTCCCCTAATTCCCCCGACTTGAGCCCAATGGAACGTATTTTGGACCCCTTTGATCGCCATGTTTGCTTTATGGATCTTCCCCCATGCACCCTCCAGTAGCTGTTGGATGAACTGCTCCATTTACTTGTGACAACCTTCTAAGATCTTATTGAGTCACTCCCAGTCCATCTAGCTTCTGCCTGTGCAGCACATGATGGTCACTCTGGATATTATCTGGTCATCATAATAATGTGATTTGACTGTGCATATGACATCTTGTTTGCATACAATTCGGTTCCACCTTTACTTCTCAAGATGCAGCCAAGACCTTTGATTCCATAGTGTTGCCTTGTCTGTTGCAAGCTTTGGACAAACTAGGTTTTGGATCACCATTTATACCCTAGATTAATTTCAATAATATCTGTTAATAGCTTTATTTTAATCTCCTTTCTTCTTTTCAGTAGCGCCCATCAAGGATGTCCATTGTTCCTCATTTTGTTTGCTGCAGCAATGAAGTTGGTAGTGGTGTATCTTTGTTGTGGTTATAGCTATATAGGCATTTTGCATTCTTCTAGAGAGGACTGCATAGCTCTGTTTGTGTTTTTTCTTTTTCAATCTAAAGTTATTCATCCCAATTTTTTTTAATCTAGGAGTTCAGCAGATAGCTGTGACGCAGAATTACCTGGAATAATTATAGACTTTAATATCAGAACTCCAGATCTTTACAATAAATGGCCTGAAATAGAAATTTTAATTTCTGGTCATCCATGTTTATTAAAGACTCAAACCTAATACTAACCCTTAATATTAATATGTACCATTACTTAACAATACTTTTAATGTAGGTCATATCAACCTCATCACAATGGTGATGCTACCTACATGCCTCTATAATCTCCAGTGTATATTGATTTGTGTTCCAAATGCATTATTTAACTCTCTAAACTTAATAATGGTATCTTTAGAGGACTTCTAAAAATCCACGGTCCAACTTTTAAAGTTACAATATTCCAGATTATGCCAGGGAGAGATCTAACCTGACATGTAGTTATCTTATTTCCCTGATCAAATAAGATATCTGAGGGTGATTGACCCTTCATTATCGCGACCTATCATGGTCTCGATAATGAAGTTGCAGGCAGGAGGAGTGAGCTCTGCGCCGCTCACAGGTCTCCTACCTGAGAGCCCGGATGCTTTACTAAAGCAACCTGGCTGTCTGGTGATGTCACCATACCCGCAATGCATTGTGGGCATGGTGATTGACAGTTGCCATGGAGACCAGTATAGAGTAGTTCTGCTCTATGCTGGTCTGCCTCGTAACATACACATTAGAAGAACACTGAATTAAACACAGAACTACTTTGCCATATGTATTCTTGATGTGATTGCATTTACAACAAATTTAGACTTTAAGCATTTCTAGGAGGTTCCAACTGTAAATACTATTCTGAAGTTACACAAACATATGCAGACAACACCTGCTACATATTTAATGGTGTAAATTGTACCAACACATCTTCATTTATAGTCCCATAGGTTTGAAACTGTTGTAGAATCTTACTCCAAGTAAAGGCTTTTTTGTTGTGAGGAAAAAAATGCAGAAGATTGGTTTATTGTTTACCTACTGTCAACTCTATCCTATACACTATTTATAAAAAATCCTTTTGTCTAATAAGCTAAAAGTCATTATTTTCTATGAGCTTTTACCATATGGAACATGTTATCGCTAAAAGTAAATGTGAACATTGAATTGTTCTTGTTTCTACTAATGCCATTGTGTTTTAACATTTATGGTCCAGATGGTCATTACAATCAATTCCCTGGATCAGTGCACTTCAGGCTTTCTTTATAGTAATTACATCTGCCAATAGACTTAGATAAGAGTGTTTTGCCTTTTTTAGTTGTTATAGATTTTTACTCATGAGAACACAAAGCAATAATGTATTCCACAGCTAATGCTTATGTACCCTAACCTACATAAATCATAAATCACCAGTCCTTTACAAAACTGGTGTCACCTCTCTACTTTCCAGTTTTCTGAACATAAAATTCAACTATCAAATTTATATCTTGTACTTGTCAGTGTGCATGTGTATCAGTAATACCTCTAATGTATCTTTTTAAAATATTTTTTACAGTTTAAGTGCTCACTTGTATCAATTTAGCTGACTATCCGTTAACTCTCTATCCTATGTGTGTTCTAAAGTGTGGCACCAAACATCTAACACCATATTCAAGATGAGGATTTAATATTGATTTTCATAGGCAAAATTCTATGTAGAATTTATTTTCATAGCTGCTGTCTAGTATTCGGTGGAATTTTGTCTTTAAATTCTATAACTTATAGGAAGTAAGGATAATTATTCCACAATATTATATCTATGCCTTATTCATTTATCCTCTTCTGGTTGAGTTTGATTGACATTTCTCTTTTTTTAGTCATGTTATGTAACTATGTAACATTATTAGACACAATTAACTGTTAATGGACATGTGCTGTTTTTCAGTTATTTGGACATTTACTATATTATTTCACAAATCATTCCAGTATAGATAACTTAAAGGGGTTGTCTCGCTACAATGATTGGGTTTTAATTTAAAGATCTTTAAAAAACAAGCAGCTTTGCAATATATGTTCATTACAAATGTCCTACTGATTTTGAGCTAGCCCTGTTAGTATTACTACATCAGCTCCTCAAATTTCTATAGCAGCAGACCTGTTGATCCTTATCTTACTGGCTGTCAGGTCTGAATGACTCATCACCTTTGAAGACAGGTCGGAGCAGAGAGCCCCTCCCCCCACAGAAATGCTTCTGGAGGGGGAGGAGGACTCTGGCGTCTGTGTCCTTGCTGCCTGGATTAACCCTGTGTGTCCCTGCTTCCTCCTGCTCTCTACACAGATAGATGTGACAGCAGTGACCCTGTCTGTTACTATAATCATGATGTGTCTTTGGAACTGTGACTATACTAATACTATAGAGATCAGGCATGTGAATACTTTATGTTCTCCAGTATTAGTGAGACATCCTGAGTATAGTAACACTGCCCTTGTTGTTGCTGGAGATGTGGAGACTTGTAAGCTAAGCAGGGGATATAGGAACACATGCATCCCCTCTGCTCTATTAGCACACCACTTCACCTTCCTCTCTACACTCATAGATCAGCCCTCTCCTGCAACAGACCTAGGCAGGCACACACAGGGTGACCTCTGCGAGCAAACCCCCCCCCCCCCCCCCCTATCGAAGTTATGTAGCTGCCTGTGTGCTGATGGGAGGGGGGAGAGGGAGCAGAAGAGACAGACAAGCTAGCACGCCCCTCAGTTCAACTTACCAGGGACACTGACAGGCTGAAAGCTCGTAATGAGACAACTCCTTTAAACAGTTATCTATTTACCTGTCTTGAATAGTGTTGCGGTATCAACCATAATCTAGCCCTGAAGACTGTACTCTCTTTAAAGACTGTTTATGGAAGTCTATAAATTACAGTTATACACTTGCATAAATACTACTGAAGGAGTATATTTGCTCAGATTTTATTATACTATTTCTTGCAATCCATCCTCCTACATTCTTTATGAACTGTTAATACCCTTCCCGAATTTCACAATGTAGCTGTTCTCCCTTAATTTTAACCTGTATTATATATACAATGTTCCAAGTGATGTATATTTCTCCTGTATTTTATTCCTAAAAAAATGCTGTTTGTTTGTTTGTTTGTTTTTAATTTTCTTCAGATATTTTTATACTACAGATACATCCTCTGCACTACAACATCTTCACTGATATCATTCTTTGAAGTTGGTCTCAAGCAAAATTGCTAACTCAAATTTTAGAGAGACATGTATGAACCTGGCATGGACTCACCAGTTCTACCTATTTTTAAAAGTATGTTTGAATGTGTCTTGTTCTATGCCAAACGCCATGCTACTCTTAAACTGATATGACAGTTTCACGCCAAACCTTGGCGTATTTTTGGCGCATTGTACAACTCTAGCATTAAGCTCCCCCATCTTTGGCGCATTTAGAAGTGTTGTGTCTGGTGCAGATTGCAACAAGTTTTAACGTATGACAGTTCATACATCTATAGAACAGGGTTGCGATAGTTTGTTCATCTCAGTTCATGGCAAAAATATGGCGCAGTCCCATTAATCACATGTAGCCCTTAGGGTATGTTCACATGGCTTATTCTGAAGCGTAATTGTGGGCGCATTTTGCAGTGCATTGCGCTTAATACGTAACAAGATGCGCGTCGTGATTATGGTAATCCATAGCTCTCATAGAAAACTTTGGTTAGCCGTCCCCCAGGGTTTCAATACGATCCTATGTAGCATGGGGAGTGATGTCAATGGGGTGGCGGGTGGCCCCCCCCCCCCCCCCATCTGCTTCGAGGAAATGTTACGCGTGATCCCAAATACCCACGTATTGGGCGCTTTACTTTATGCACCGCAGTTACGCCGTATGAACACACCCTTAGTGTGCAGTCCTTTTTAGACCAATGTTTAATGGCTATTGTTTTTCATAGGTTTTGTTTTAAAATTTCTGTTTCCCTAAAATTGCTATTGGTAGTCTTCTCCTTTCAATTGTACTATAATTAGAGATGGGCGAATTTCTCAAAAATTCGATTCGGTCACTTCGCCAAAAATTTTCCCCCGACAAAAAATAAATTCGGTCCAAATTTTACTTCCGCCGAAATGTGTTAAAAAAGCAGCTATTTCGGCTTGAAAAGAGCTGCGGGGCTGTAGAACATTGTACTATGTTAAAATATGCGAGGGAGCTTGGTTTGGTTTATACATTGTTGTGTTTTAGTTGACACGAGTGACTCCCGCCGCTCTTAGAATCGTTTTCCTATAAAATTCCCTGGGACTTAAGAGGGCAAAATGAAAAAAAAAAACTCAAGGGGAATGTAGCCTGATAAAGTATGCCAGGGAAAGCGGGAAAAAAAAAAAAGCTGAGAGCTAGGTGGCCATTTAGTGACGGTGTGGGGTGACGGGGGCCCCGCAAAAAGCGCATGAGGTAGGCGTGCCAATGAAAATTTTGGAGGTGGCAAAACAAAGAGGAAGCCACAGGGGCAAAGATGAGAGCGGGGGGTACGGTGGCAGCATATGAGGTCAGGCGGGGCACAATGACATTCTGGAGGCGGAAAAAACAGTATTGGCACAAAGAGTGGCAAATGATACAGTGTGGAGGTCACAACGCACAGATGAGTCGGGGCAGTGGCACAATGCATTCAGGAGGGGGCCCCCAAAACAGTTTTTTACCCAGAGGGGCACAATCCACGTGTGGAGGTCACGGCGAGCAGTATGGGTCGCAGTGGCACAATGACATTTGGAGGTGGCAAAACGGGAACCCACAGAATGGCCACAAGGGATGAGAGCGGAGGTCCGGCGGCAGCAGCATGGGTCAGGAGGGGCCCAAAATTTTGGCACATTGTGGAGGGCGGGCAGGAGCCCAGCAGCAGCATGAGGTGAGAGTGGCAAATGACATTCTGGGGGGTGGCCCAAAAAGATTACCCAAAAGAGGGCACAATGGCTGAGAGCGGAGGTCCCCGGGGGAGCAGATGAGGTCGGGGCAGTGGAAACATGGACAGAATATGAAAAAACAATGGGGCAAATCAAATGACATTTGGAGGGGAGGGGCAAAAAGTACCAGGGAAGTGGCACAATGAAAATTTGTGGATGTCACGCAACAGCAAACAGCGCGAGATGAGGTCTGAGTGGCAAATGACAGAGTGTTGAGGTGGGTGGCAATACCAGTCCTGGTAAAGATGGTGGTGGGCAGATGGAGAATGCCCGCAGTTTTGTGTGGCAAGGTGGGTGGCGGCTCGAGTGTGGTGAGGCAGGTTTGTTTGCCCCCGGGCTGCGCCTAAGGCATTGGTGTTTGGAAACCCTGGCCGACCACCCCTGATTCATTTGACAAAATTTCAGCTTTAAAAATTTTGTGGAAAAGGGGTTCTCCGGGGGGTAAGGGATGGCCCCCGAAAGGAACACCCGCTTTCCCAATACGGGGCCGGGAGGACAGTTCTCCACTGCAAACTCGGAAGTTGCGGCCACACATCCGTTTGGTGCCCAGTAGTCCGCGGATCTTCTAATGGGGTGGCAGGTGTGTCCAAAAGTAGGCCAAAAACCCTTTTGGTTCAGGGACGCTCCGGTCCTGCTTGCTGCTGCTAGCGTGCCCTCTCCTAGGCGGGTAAAGGAAGTCCATCAGTGACTCCAACTTGGGTTTTACTCCCGATGGAGTGGTATGCCCCCCCCCCCCCCCCCCCCCCCTGGAGTAGAAGTGAGCGCTGAGGAACCCCCCCGGGCGACCCTGTCAGAGGAGGGGCAAACGACATAGGCAGCGGCCAATGATTACGGAGGATTTCCCTATAGTATTTGATTTTGTCTTCCCCCCTCAATAGCTGGGGGAAAAAAAGGGTCCCATTTTGGACCCCGGGTACGAGGGTCCAATAGGGTGGAGAGCCAGAAGTCATCCCTCTGCCCGGGTGCTGACTATTCGGCGTCCTGTAAAGGAAAAAGATGCTGCGGGCCATCTGCACAAGTGACTCCGAGGGGCTCCCCCTCCATTTCCCTGTTTTGCGACGGTGCTTGGGGGTATCTGCCCCATCTTCCTCATCTCCATCACCTCCTCCGTGCTTGCTCCCCCTTTTGTCACCCGGGTTTTGAAAATCCATCATTTAACCAGACAAAAGTTTTGTCCAATGTCCTCCCCCTCTCCTCCCTTTTAGTCCCCACCGGCCTCATGTGGCCCGAGATGTGTCGCCAGTCCTCCATCCCTGCCCACCAAGATTTTTCGCATCTGTTCCAGGACATGAAGCAGGGAAGACGTTATTCTTTCCCCTAGTCCCCGGCGATGAAAAATAAGTCGCCTCCCGAATGGTCAACAAAAGGGGGGGGGTTTTTCAGATGAGCTGCACTTCTGCATCAAAAATTACACAGGGGAGTACTTCTGTCTGCCCGGATCATCAAAAAAAACGTTTAATTTGGGCCCTTTTTTGTTCATACAGTTTGGGCCCAAAAAGTTTCCAGGGGTGGAAACCGCATTAGAGTGTGTTGGGGGGGCCGTTCTGCCGCTAAACCGAGGGGGTGTTCATCGCTTTGTGAATGGATAAAGTGCATGTACAGTTTCCTGGCCATTTTCAGAATGTTCGAAAATCGGGGGAAGATTCAGGAACCTTTTCACAAAAGATTTAAACAGTGCGCCCTGGGGGCCCTGGGGCATCCCTCCCCGGGGGCCCGGGCACCTGTTCCCCCCTTGTCCGTCACCATGGGTTTGATTTGCAGTTGGCGCGGAGAAAGCCACACATCGATTTTTTTGCTGCATGACGCGGAGCGGTTTCCCCCCCTGTGTGATTCTTTGCGGGGGAAAGCCCGGTGTAGAATGCGTGGAACCCCGCTGTGCCCTACAAATGTGGTATGATGGAGCAGTACTTGTGGAGGCTGAGATGGTGGTGGTGGTGGAGGGGAGGGGAGGGGAATTGGCAAACAGGTGCGAGTTGAAAGTGGAGGGGGAAAAGGGCCCTCTCCTGGCCCAAATTGTTGGTGTGCCTGGGCTGGAAGCACATTCACCCAGGGGCCTTTTTAAAGGACTGTATGGCCCCCGACCGTAGTTACACTCCAGACGTCCGCGTGCCGTGCCTTGGAACAACCATAAGTCAAGGACTGACCCACCCTTTTGTTTAATATTTTGAAGTTGGGGGATGCCTTTTGGAAAAGAAAATTTTGGCTTGGAACTCTCCATCTCGGCTCGGCACAAGCCCTTAGTTTCTGAACGGTAAGAGTCCCCCTTTGGAAAAAGGGAGGGACTGCAGTACCAAAAAAATTGGACGGAGCAGGTCAGTGTGCCCTTAGGATGGTTGGACCCTACGTTGTCTCTTTGCAATCGCCTCGCGGGAAAGACTGCTGGCGCCCCTGATAGCGGGGCAGGAGCATCTGGACCGGGAAGATTAAAGAGAAACAGCTCCCTTCTGCAGAGGTGGTGGAGCTTGCTGGCTGCAATTTGGCATGCGTTGCCACTGGGCGTGCTGCTGCGGGTGTTGCTGCGGCGGCGGGATGGACCCCCACATTGAGCCCACGTTTTCCCAGGCACCGGTTGGTGACGCTTGGATGTTGATGCAGGGCCGTGGTGCCAACTTTTAGCCCCCGGGCCCAAACGCTTCACTTTCTGCCCACAGATTCTACATATACCCATTTTCGGCTCCTCGGTGTCTTAGCAAAGAACTGCCACCCCGCCGAGTATCGGATTTTACCGCCAACGCTCCGCAATGGTGATACTGCGCCGTGCCTCGCTGAGCCCCTGTCCCGCTACTTTCTTGGCCCTGCGAAGGGGTTTTTTACCCGTGGCCGCTTGGCTCCGACCTCACATGTGCTATTCCTGCTGACTCACGGGCCACACGACCCATTGCTGGCTGCGCTGCTGCCTGAGCGCAAGCTGACGCCCTCTTCTCCTGACGATGATGAAGCCCTTGCCTCACCCGGCCCCAAGTGCGGTCGGCTACATCATCATCTATTTGGTGTTTCATCGTCATGCTGTCCTCATCACCGGTTTTTGGTATGCCGAGGTGACCTCTCACAAATGACCTCCCATGCCACTCTCCACATCTATACTTTGCCGCCTACTGCAAAAAGCAGGCATATTGGCCCCATTTCTTCGCTGCCAAGTAGCTGTGATTTCCCCTCCCCAAATTGTTCATCCTCGCTTTATAGTGGCGCTGAGCCAGACCCATTAGTAGATTCTGGCTGAGGGAACCAGATGGGGACAGAGTCGGGCTGGAGGACAGGTGAGGGCCGCTGACCCGCTCCGGGCCATGCCACTAATGGTTGTGTTTTGAGGTTCCACCGACTCTTGGCTGGGGTTGTCAGATGTCATCTGGGAGGAAGGGATGACCTAGTCAAAAAATCAAGAACTCTTGGGTTGTGAAAACAAACGGCCGTAGATGACAGCGGCAGTTGTGGTTCCCCCGAGTGCACGCTGCGAGTCCCCTTGCTGTGTGCGAAAGGGGCCCTGTTCCGGGAAAATGTTTGGCCATCCCACCGAAGGGTGCGAGCTGCCACCTCTTGTTGACTATGTTTGTTCTAAAATGTACGACCTGTTTGATGATGATTCTGTTATGATAAATATACCCCCTTTTTTTTGATCCAAATGAACCCAGTAACAAAGCTTGGGTAACCCTTTGGGATAAAAATTTGCGTCCACAAATGGCCAGGAAAAAATTTATTGTTGGGTCATTTAAAAAACACTGTGGTTTTTAAATGTAAAAGCACAAACAGGCTTAAATTAACCTTCGGACATGAATTAGGCTACAAAAAAAATGTATATTTTTGCGTTGAAAAAAGACGGTTTACTTTGTCAGCAACCAGCAAAAAATGTTTAATTAACCCCTGGATGAAAAAAGCGCCAAGAATTGAGGCACAAAATAAATACTTTGTTGCTTTTTTTCATTGCGTGTTTTTCGCCACACAACAAGAATAAAAGTTGTAAATTTAAAATTTGTTGTGAATTAGGCTACAGGAAAAATTTATATTTTTTGGGGTTGAAAAAGACGGTTTCTTGGGGTCAGCACACCGAAAACTCGCTTAATTTTAAACCCGGATGTAAAATTTCACAATAGAATTTAGCAGACAAAAAAAGAGTGGTATTTTATTGTAAACGCTTTTTTTTAAAAGAATACAACAGGAAATGGCTTAGATCCCCCTTGGGTATTTAAATGTATATGCCGCTGCAGTGGCGACACTGGATTTTTCCGATCCAATACCCCAAAAAATTAGAAATAGAACATTAAGAGAACAGTCTCTGAGACAACCCACAGAAATCACTATATAAAAATCAATTCTTCAGTAAGAGCTATCAGCCGCGGCAGCACCTTCCCTGATGAGCACAGTGGAGGAGTGTGAGCTCCCGGCGTCTCGCCTGGACTTATATAGTGCGGTGATGTCACAGAATCCCGCCGGTCTCTGATTAGCTTTATCTCTGCACATGTCATGCAGGCTATGCCCTTCTTCCTCCCAGAGGGCTTTGCCCCATGTAGCGCCATGTGCTCGCAGCCATTTTATCAATCAAAAGCACACTTCGTTCACACGAAGTACCCCAAAGTTCAACTTCGTTCCGAACCGAAGTTTTCCTGAAATTCTAAACGAATTCCACTTCGTTAGAATCAATTCGCCCATCTCTAACTATAATTATTAGATTTTCCCCAGCCTCATCCAACAAGCCGTATATTCAGCTCATAAGATGTTGTACTGAGTCACCTATCAAATGTGATGGTCCTGACTAGAACTATTTTTTTAATGTATTGTCAACTGATGTTCAAAAATGTGAATCATTCTGATTTCAATATTGAACTAATTATTGATTACTCACTTTTCAAACAGTTTAGATAAATAAAAGAAGCTTGCTGGTAATAAAGGCAGTTTAGTTGGAGTGCAGTTAAAACTGCACAAAAACTGCGTTGTGTGAAAGCACCCATAGAGTAAGTGAATTAAGTGTGGTCTTTATGTCATCTTTCTATCCTTAGGTCAATCTGAAAACAATCTGATGCCACCCAATGCCACCATCTTTTGAATAGCCCTAAATAGTGCCTTACTGAAGAGCAACAAATGCACTTTAGATATTCCTAAAAGTATAAATTGCCTAATTAGATTATGA
This sequence comes from Phyllomedusa bahiana, assembly GCA_025379985.1. Classification (NCBI taxonomy): domain Eukaryota; kingdom Metazoa; phylum Chordata; class Amphibia; order Anura; family Hylidae; genus Phyllomedusa; species Phyllomedusa bahiana. Next base: position 30,548 of record JAODAL010018946.1, on the reverse strand, counting down.
ACCTGGACATTTAGATGCAAAACACTGACATCTGCCATATAACTTCATGATATGAAGCATTTATTAAGAGTATGTTTTTTATTATATTAAGTAATGCCCTGTTGAGTATGGAGGCAATGACAAAATGAATAATCTTCATTAAATATAACTGCATAATTTATTGCACATTACATATTATGGATGAAAACAAATGTCTGTGTGACTTTTTGTTTTACTTGCTTTGACTGTATTTTAAATCTTTGAAAAAGAACTCATAGTTTTGACTTTTACATATCTTTAAAATGGCTTTCGCTAACATGTATGAAGGTCACATTTGCAATAATAACAATTAGCTACCGAGACAAATGAGAGGAAAATATGCTGATTATTGTCTCCAGCAAATTAATGCATTGCTATTGTACAAATAACTTATTGTACTAAATAAAAATGAGCAGTAAAGAACAATAGTAAGGACATTGGGGGTTATTAGGAAATGTTCACAAGCCATTGAAAATCATAATATTTTACTGATAATATATTTTCACAATGTCTTTTTTTTTCTTTTACTTTTATCTAAATTGGGATTTAACAAACAGCTACCAATTCCTTTCTCTTTTGTACCACACAACACAGTTATTACTGACATGCTATAAAGGCTTCCAATAAGGGCAGATTTTAGAAATCAAAAGAATTTACAGTAAATTTTTCTTTCAGCCCAAAGTTGTTTGAGTGAAACATTTTGTGATGCTTGAGGGGATATCTGACTTAAAATAAAAAAAAATTAAAATAGGTTAGAACTTCAAAAAAATAAATAAGTAAATAAACTCATCTTTGGACTCACCATGAGTCAAGCCCTGTAGATGGCGATGATGTCCACTGGTCATTGATTACTTCCTATTATTTGTTTGGCATGTGACCACTGCAGCCAGTCAATAGCTTTTGTGGTCCCTTGACATCACTGCTAAAGAAGAGAGCAGGACATAAGCGATGATGTAAAGGGAATGGCATGTGACCAATGAATCCACTGACTGGCTGCACTGGTCACATGCTGACTGTAAAACAGGGAGTAAACAGAGACTTTGTAATGTTGTCAGGCTTCAGTGCCAGAACCCTTGTGAGTGAGATTTTTTTTGTTGCTGTTAAACAGCTGTAGCTAATTTTTTAACTTTAAGCCAGACAAAACACCTATAACTCATAATATGTCTTTACAGAACTAGGAACTCTTTTTTACTGAAACAGAGTTATACGGCATCATGTGTCCTAAAACGTTATGGTGCCAGAACATAGGTCAACAGTGTTGACCTTTGACGTACACTACTCACAAAAATTTAGGGATTTATGTATTTTTTAAAATTTCAGAATGAACAAGATTTCTTTAATTTTTTATTTAAAAGACCTAAATCAGACCAACTCTTAACACTTTAGAATGTACATGTCCAACTCTTCAGTGTTTCAGTACTTTTTGCACAACTTGCTGATCTCTAAGAAAGAGCTTAATGGAAAAATTCTCCCACAGGTGTTTGATCCCTGAATCACCCAATAAATTTAGGGGATCAATTTGACATTATGTGGCTGAGACAACATCTTACAATTGATCAACAGCTATTGTGAGGTTTCAAGCAGAATGCTCTCAGACCGAAGTGGTCACTGAGCTTGGAGTGTCACAGAGTGTCATCAGGAGGTTGCAACACAATTACATCACACACCGATGACCACTTCATTGTTAACAATGCCCTGCAGAATAAATGATGATGCCATGCAACTCCCGGCATGTTTAAGGAAGGTGAGAGGCAACAATGTATCAAACCATTCGTAACCATTTACATTAGTGTGGTCTTCATGCTAGACAACCTGACCACAGGACCACAGGCATCATCTTCTTGCATTAGCCAGGGAGCATGTATGCTAGACAAGGGACCAGAGGTCTTCAGTGCTGTTGAGTGATGAATATTGATTCATTCTAAGCAAAAATGAAGGTCACTAACAATGCTAGATGTCAAGGAGAATGCTATACATCAGCCATGTTCCAGATCAGCTTCCTTTGCATTTCTGTGACTCTTCCAGTGTCTCGGTATCTCTATTGCAACATATTGAAAAAAAATAAATTTTGGGGGTGCTGCCTCTTTTTTCTATTTTTTGCATCATTGTGGAGGATTTGAGGTCTAACTCCAGAGGTTTGCACACCACTTTGTATAGATTTTTATGAGTAGTGCTGTTTCATTTATTAGTATATTTACTTCTATTGCAACCTGCTATTGACACTCTGTGACACTCTAAGCTCAGTGGCCACTTTCGTCTTAGAGCATCCTGCTTGAAACCTCACAGTGGTGAGGTTCTGTTGATCAATTGGTTTCCTCCTCATTGGGGTTTTTTGCCTTCCTTTGGATCAACACTTTAGCAAAATAGGCTGAACTGGATGGACATCTTGTCTTTTTTCAGCCTTACAAACTATGTAACTATGTAATTGTAAGGTGTTGCCTTGGTCACATGATTAATTAAATCCCAATTAAAATTGATTCCCTAAATTTATTGGACGATTCAGAGATCAAACACCTGTTGTGAATTTTGCCATTAAGCTCCTTGTTAGAGATCATCAAGTTGTGCAAAAAGAACTGAAATACTAAACAGTTGGACGTGTGAATTCTAAAGTTAAAGGGGTTTTCTCAGTACCAGCTTTTGTGTGCATCTCAAGCTTTCTCTCTTTCTTATAGCTTCAAATCGAGGGCGTGTCTCTCCTCCCAGTAGGCATGTCTTCCCTCACTGAAAACTGGTGACATCATCATTCTGTGTGAGCAGTGTCACAGCTCTGCAGACCTCCTGAAATGGTTAGCTCTCACATCTGCAGAGCTGTCACCTCCCTCCTACAAAATCCTTGTAACCAGAACACCTGCATTGGTGTAAACAGTTATACATACAGCCTGAAATGATAAAGCAAATGTGAGAAATGAACTCTGATTCCCTCCTATGTTATCAGGCAGGAGGTAGGGGTGGAGAAAAGTGCATTTCTCACATTTGCTTCATCATTTCAGGCTGTATGCATAACTGTTTAGAGCAATACAGGTAATCTGGTTACAAGGATAGGAGCCTGGGAGAAAGGTGACAACTCTGCAGGCAGGAGAACTGACCAGTGCAGGAGGTCTGCAGAGCTGTTACACCCTCTCTGTGTATAAGGCTGTGTTATATGGGGGGAGAGTGAATTTAGCAATTAGAGACTAAGTAGTTGCCCAGATCCTTCATATAGAGCTATCTCTGGGAGAAGGGGCATAGAGGAGCTCAGCAGCCATTATTACACAGCTCAGGATGCAGTTAAAAACAATGAGAACACAGGCACAAACAGCAGCCATTTTCACTTTCATTTTACACCGCTCATAGGGAAGAGAGTGCAGGCAGCCAATTACAGCACAGGGGACATTTCCCAAACACGGGGTGTGTCCCAATAAGGCTGAATGAAATATCAGGCAGCCAATCACAGCAAAGGGGGCGTGGCCAGACAACTTGCTGCAGAAATAGCTCTAGACACGCACAGACTAGCTCATAGCTGCTATACTAAATGATTTAGGTAATGCAAGCCAATTGCAAAAGTGCTTATTTTTACTGTCCCCATCATTACAGATATGATCTTTGTAGGGAGAAAACCCCATTAAGGGATGTTCTCATTTATTTAATTAAAAAAAAAAAAAACATTTCAAGAAATGTTATGTTCATTCTGAAATTTCAACCAAAATTCAAATATCCCTAGTTTTTTTGTGAGTTGTGTATGTTCGATTAGAACAGCTTGGAATTCTGCAGATCCAAAACTGCTTGTTACTACAGCAACATAGTCCTCTAAGGTTTGTGGAAATAGAATTATAGCATTACTAAAAATATCTTTTGATTTTTATCACAATTTTTGGTAAGTCTGCAAAAAAGTCTTTTGTTGCAATAAGCTCCACAGTTGTAGCAGACATTTTTAAATAATATTTTATGTGAAACAGTTATGGCAATCCATCAGCTTAGTCCTGTGTAATGTTGGTCCCTTGAGTGCTGTGCTGTTTACTGTAGTAATTGCTCACAAAAAAACTCTCTGTTGTCAACTGTATAAATACACATGCACAGATTACTACACTGCCTGTGGCAAGACATGCTTATTAACCACACATTTTGTCTAAATAGAGTAATTAGTAAATTACTTGCATTAGCTTTCTATTGAATAGATCAAATACATTTTTAAACTATATTTACTAAATTATGAGTACAGAGTTGAAAATAAGTACTTTTTCTAAATTTTGTATCCATCTATTGATAGAATTATTTTATACTAAAAATCCATGCATCTTAAATTTTAGGAAAATGTAATTTATGATTCCTGACAATTTCTGTCAAAACATATGGAATCTCCACACCTAGAGGTGATTTGTACATAGTCAAGTCACATTATAAGGCCCTTTAACTAATATCTAGAGTAACCAATGTTTTCAGTATGGCAAGCCGCTAGACAGGCTGGGAGTGACTCAATAAAGTTCTGGTAAGTGGTCACAGGTATCTGGAGCCATGTTGACTGCAGTGCATCTCACAGCTGTCGAAGGATGAGTGGGGAATGATCTATAAAGCACACATTAGGATCTGCTTAATTGGGTTAAAGTCTGTGATCTGTGGAATTAGGAGGCCAGAGTAGTACTCGGAAGTCTGTGTTATGCTGTTCTAGCCAATGTGAGAAATTTCTAGTCGTGGAAGATCCTATCTATGCCAGGAAAGACAATCAGCATGTATGAGTAAAAGCAATCTGCAAGGATGGATTCATACCTAAATGGGTTGAAAGTGCCTTTTAAATGGATGAGAATGCCACAAAAACATTCCCCAGACCATAATGCCACAGCCACCAGCTTGTGCTCTTCTAGCAAAGATTGCAGAGTGTTTGTTTCCTGATGTTTCTCATCTGACATGACAACATCCATCTATTTGATAAACCAGAAAATGGGACACATCAGGGAAGACAACCCATTGCCAATCAGTAGACGTTCAATTCTTATACTGCCAATGCAACTTTACTAGCAGAGGAGTAGTGAACATACGTCTCCTTTGGAATCCCATACACAGTAGGGTTGCTGAACAGTTGTTTAAGACACATGTCGTAGTCCACTGGATAATTTTAATGATAAGCTTTTCCACTTTGGCATGTCGGTCTCCCCTCGTGCATCATCATAGTTGACATTCCTTTCTCATACTAATGACATGTGGTGCTTTGCAGCTTCAACTCTTCTTACTCACCATGGTGCCATTTTTTCACTTACAACACATTTTTACCACAGCAGAGTGCAAATCTGCAATTTTAGATAAGAATGTTTAATTTTTACAAGGGATCCTGGAAAAAAAACATCCTACATTTTGTTATGTAATTTCTTCTAAGTTCAGAAATATCCTACATGCAGATGTAAACTGTTCTTTTGGTGCATGACAGGGCGTACAAGGGAAGGAGCGCTAGTTGGCTTTTGGAACACAAATTTTGGTGGATGCCGTGTCACATTTGCAAAGCTCCCAAAGTACCAGAACAGGTGAAACCTTTCAGAAGTTACCCTGTTTTGGATTCAACACTCCTCATGAATCTCATCTAAGGGTGTATTGTGCATTTTGGTGTTCCATAGTCTTTTTAGCATTGGGCCATGAAAATGGGTAGAAAAAATGCAGTTACACCATTGCTTTTTGGGCTTAATTTTTTCAGCGTTCACCATGTGGGATAAATGACAGGATAACTTTATTAAACAAGTTGGTACAATTGCATTGATATTAATTTTATATAGTTTTTTTTTTGTTTTACTACTTTTACACAATAGAAATGCTTTTATAAAAAATTGTGTTTTCATGTCGTCATAGTCTGACAGCCATAACTTTCTTATTTTTCTGTATATGGAGCTGAGTATGGGCTTGTTCTTTGCGGGATGAGTTGACATTTTCACTGGTATCATTATGGGGTTAATGTGATGCTTTCTCACTTTTTATTAAGGTTTCTTGTGAGGCATTTTTAACAAACCACAGCAATCCTAGTAGTGTTTTTTATTTTTATTTTTGACAGCGATCACCGTACGGTTTAAATGCTAGCTTTACTCAGCAGGTAGATACAATTACAGCGATATCCAATTTGTATATTTTATGTTTTACTGCTTTTACAGAATAAAAACACTTTTATTCAAAAAAGAAAACACGTTTTTGCATTGCAATAGTCTGAGACACATAAGTTTTTTTTGATTTTTTGTGTACTGAGATGTGTAGGGCCTTATTTTCTATGGGATGAGTTGACATTTTAATTAATATCATTTGTGGGGGGACAAGGCTTTTTGATTGCTTTTAAATCCGTTTTGTGGAAGGCAGGGTGAAGAAAACATTGCAATCCTGGTAGCGTTTTTAATTAGTTAGTTTTACTCCCTGGGTCGAGACAATTACGGTGATACTCAATTTATATAGTTTTCTATGTGGAAGCACTTTTTTTTTTAAACAAAAAGTGTTTTTATTGTATAAAAAGATCTCCATTACGTACCCATACATCAATTGGGGGAACCCTTCCCGACCATGATGTATGTGTATGTCAAATATTGGTAAGGGGTTAAATAGGTCTGCCTGTTTGAGCAATAATGCACCTAGTTTTGCCGACCCACATTCCTATTTGTGTCTAATACAAGTGTGGTGCGACATGCCCCCAGATCGCCCCCACAGGCACATTAAAAAGTATTGAGTCTTGCAAACAATGCGTCTAACTCATTCATTTAGTGCATCATACATAGCAACCCGCTTACTTTTGGCACATTTATTCCAAAAAAGGCTGAAAAATCCTTTAATACATGTGTACCTAAGTCCCAGGTATGAAGGAGCAGAAGCTCCTCTGACTTTTTCCATGTAAAGCCATGCTCAAGGCCATCTGGTGAGCAGAGTATTTTAAACAGCTCTATTTATTTTAGATGGATAGTAGGATCCTGACAGTTGGATCCTAATGGATCACATGACGGCATATTCATGCAATATGCTGTCACTTATAAAAGTGGGAAAATCTCTATTACTCAGTACCTCAGTTTTAAACAGTCATCAGCCCCACATTTTTTAATTTATAGATGTGTCCATTTATTACCTTTTAGCAAATTGTGTTCAGAACTTGATTTTCTCATTATGCAAATTTAGTAAACTATCACATGGTATCAAAACCTTCAATACCCTGCAAATCACATAGCAACCACAAATATACATATATAACATGCACCTCTTTCAACAAAGTATATAGAAGTCATGTTTTTTTCCAAGCACTGCATATCTTTGAACACGTAAAAGGGCTTGTCGCCCTACAAAGATGAAAAGCTTTCAACAGTAAATGAAAACTTTTTCCAATTATATTACTTTGTTTATTTTGCTTTGTTGAGGAGTTACGTGAGATTTTATATGTTCTGAGTGCACACAGGTTTCTCTAGTTACCGACCTGCTTTCCCCTTCTCTCTCTGCTCTTTGTCTTATCTGAGAGTAGGGAGTGACATTACCACAAATCAGCAAACAGAACTACTGGCAGCTTGAGAACAATGTGTTATCTCTAAAAAACAAAGGAGACTAATTACTTGTTTTGAATTCTGATGTGCTTTGCTGTACAGATAACATCTCCTAGAAGAGCTGTATGTAGCTGTTATTCTAATCACTGGGTATAGAACCATCCACAGCCTAAGCGGAAAGAGACGGGATGCAAAAATATAAAACTGCTCATGTAAAAAAAATTAATACAATCTAAGCAAGATATTTGTACATGTCTGCTGTTTAAAAGTAGAATATTTTGGGTATTGTATATATTCACCGTTTCAGGCGATACATTACTAGAATTAGCATTATTACTACATTGTGGCAGATGTACAGCCCATCACCTTAACAAAATAAAATTATTTTTTCTATTAAATAGTTTTCTTTAATTCAAACTAAAATAATTGAAGTCAGCAGATCTTTTCCTGTAACCTGTAATTAAAAAAAAGGGGATGGCTAATTAGCTGCTGGCAAAATTCTATTTAAGCACTCTTACCAAGCTGAAAAATTGATTACTGTGGTTTTTCTTGTGATTCATGGCTGCACAACTCTGCTGTGTCGGTCTGTCTTCATTCTTACCAGGTTTTTGGACAATATGACAATATACCTGTCATTTATTCATAAATTTATAAAATGATGAGGAATTTCCAATGAAAACAAAACTGCACTTGATAATTTAAGGAATTGATTGCCTCTATTTTGTCAGTGTATTTTTTGGACATAACTATTATATAAAGCAAACAAAAATTCTACTAAAATGATTATAAAGGCCATGTTTTAATAAACACTATCATCACTGCATAACATGAATTATTTTTTTCAAATCTTAGCTGATGCCTCAACTTATTTCTATTACAAATAATGTTAAACATTAGACATCTTTTTAAATTCATTTACGACAGATGGGGCAAAAATAAACTTGATAGATAATATACCATGAAATCATGGCACAGAATGATATCTCAACTTTTTAAATGTTTTTCAGTGGCTTTCATCTAATGATAAGAGCAGATGACATATCCTTATTTGACATTCATAGAAAACTCATTGATGCAAATAGCCCTGTTCAAAGCAAGAATTACATAATTTATTATTAAGTTTTATGCAAAACAAGATTCAAAATCTCCAAAAATGCAATTCTAAATATCATATTATTTTTACATCAACCAATTTTATATTGAATAAGCATTCTCAGTTTCCTACACAATAGAATACAAAACTTGCTGGACTTCTTGCCAGTGATACTTAGCTTTAATTTTTTTTCAAGTTGCAGGAGTACGTATGTAGTAAAGCTTAATTTACAGATATCACAGCATAATATCATGGCACAGATTGTTATCAAAGTGTTTTCTCACCAGGCTGTTTCACAGAGCCTACACTTCAGGCTGGCTACATCCTGTTCAGGCTGAGGGCAGTTCTATAGCAATGCCTGTCGTTTTAGCTCTGCACTTGATAGCTGAGCCTGTTAGTTGGACACTGGTAATATAGGGGTTTTATCAGCACAAAGCCACAGAGCTGTAGAGGGTTATATAAACATTATATAAACAAGCTCCTGTGCTGCCGATAAGACACAGTAGAGAGTGATGTTATCAGCCTTAACAGAGCTGCTAGAACAGAAAGAAGTGGTCAGTAATTAGGAAACCTTCTGTAAACAATCAGGAAACAAGAACAGCAATGTATTTGGTAAAAGTCTTTATGTACATGTAAAGCTAATAACACTTTAAGTTTGTGAAAGCTTTTCATTGGCTGTCGTGATCTAAGATTAGATAACATGAAAAACTGTGATGTCACAGACTAGTTAAACTCTGCTGCATCCATACAAATGTACAATATACACCACTGGCAATCATTACTTGTTACATAGGTTATTTCCCTCCAGCTGAGGACAGCACAAGCTAGTGACAGAAATGCTGTTTCCAGCGCTGTGTCCCTTATTCTGTAAGATGTTGTAGTTTTAGCGCATTTAATGCTCAAATCTTATTCATGAGCAGGTGTTAGCCCCGTCCACCAAAGGCTATCCCCGCCCACTGACAGTTATTCACCTGTTTCTGCCTATTCAAAGTAATAGGTTTATCAGTTGAGGTGGGCGGGGCTAGCTTCAGGTGGGCGTGGCATGAATTAAACTCTTTTCATGACTCTTTTCTGGCTGAAAACAGCAGATTTGAGCACTAAATACTCTAAAACTACATCATCTTACAGAATAAGGGACACCGCGCTGGAAACAGCATGTCTGACTCTAGCTTGTGCTGCCCTCATCAAGGGGGGCATAACCTATGTGACAAGTTCTCTTTAAATTCTGGCATCTGTTTAGTACTCATTATAGTGGTAACCTTAATTTTTTTTTTATTTCTGAATTGTACCTGAAACTTGCCTTTTCCTGTCAACTGGTACCAGAGACAATCAATTGGTTACACAACTTGTTCTTGTCTTCTAATCCTGTGCCTGACCTTTACTAGCCATACACTTGTCCAACAATGATTTGACCTAACTTGACTGCTATTGAAGAGAACCTTTTTGTAATTATAACTTTGCCTCAGATTTTAACTATCTAGGTTATTAATCCCAGGAGAATCATCAATGTCTTTGTTTCAGCATGGTAACGAGACAAATAAGAACCTTTGACTTTTGAATAGGTAAAATGTCCATGTGACATCTTCAGATTCTGAGCAAGTAAAGCATAGATGTGGATGAAACACTTCTTACATTTCATCCCTTAAAGCCATCTACTATTTAGACTGAAGCTAAATCAAGTGACATTTTAGGTGAAACATAAGTATTTGCAAATAAATATAAGGCCTTAAAGTGGTAGAAGTTTGCTCTGTGAGACTTTTTTAAGTTTTATTATTTCTGCCCAGATATTACATGTCGAATACTTAAAAATATATACATACTGCACCACAGAGAACTTAACAGATAATATCCTATGATTTTGTAGCTATTCAATTTGGAAATTCTACTTTTTTATGCAGCATTTAAAAAACAGGATTTTGTACATGGATTATGTCTCTTACATAGAGAATTACAGTGATTAAAAAGCTTGACAGTATTAAAGCCTGACAGCACTAAAAATTGCTATTTTCATTAGGACTCCAGTACTTATGACCGTATGATTGAGAACCGATTTTTATTTTGTCTGCCAATCTTCTAACAAAAGGTTATCCATCGGAGAAGTCTGATCATGAGAAATGCCACACAATTGTCATAATTTATAAATGAAAAAAAACTGAGTTTCCAAAATTTCTCCTACCTATTTTACAGGTCAAAATAATTAAAGTAAATTAAGAACGCCAACCATTACATGGTTGCATAAATTGTAAGGCTGAAAAAAGACAGATGTCCAATGAGTTCAGCCTATTGTTTTGATACAGAGAAAGGCAAAAAAAAACATGAGGTAGAAGTGATCTGGCAATCAGAATAAATTCTTGGACCAACGACCCTTCTCCAAAGTCCTAGGCACTATAACTTTTTATATTATTACTAGAGATGGGCGAATTTCTCGAAATTCGGTTCGCTCACTTCGCCGAATTTCCCGACAAAAAATAACTTTGTTCCGAATTACTTCGGGATGAATCACATTAAAAAACAGCTATTTCCAGGCTGCACAGAGCCTGCAGGGTGCTGTAGAACGTTGTGCCATGCTTAAATATGCAGAGGGAGCTTGGTTTGGTCTTCATACAATGTTTTGTTTTAGTATGACACGCACATGACTGCCGCCGCTCTTAGAATCACTTCACTATAAAATTCCCTGAGCACTTAAGAGGGCAAAACTCACCAAAAAACTGAAGGGGGAATGTAGCCTGATAAGGTCATGGCAGCGACAGCTGGAAAAAAACAAGCTGAGGGCTCAGGTGGCAATATCAGTGACAGAGTGTGGAGGTGACGGCGGCAGCCACAGCAGCATGAGGTCAGAGAGTGGCACAATGACATTCTGGAGGTGGAAAAAACAGGAGTAGGCCACAGAGTGGCACAATGACACAGTGTGTAGGTCACAACAGCAGCCACAGCAGCAGCATGAGGTCAAACAGTGGCACAATGACATTCTAGAGGTGGCAAAAAAAGGAGTAGGCCACAGAGTGGCACAATGACACAGTGTGTAGGTAACGGCAGCAGCAGCATGAGGTCAGACAGTGGCACAATGACATTCTGGAGGTGGCAAAAACAGGAGTAGGCCACAGAGTGGGACAATGACACAGTGTGTAGGTCACAGCAGCAGCCACAGCAGCAGCATGAGGTCAGACAGTGGCACAATGACAGAGTGTGTAGGTCACGGCAGCAGCCACAGCAGCAGCATGAGGTCAGACAGTGGCACAATGACACAGTGTGTAGGTCACGGCAGCAGCAGCATGAGGTCAGACAGTGGCACAATGACATTCTGGAGGTGGCAAAACAGTAGTAGGCCACAGAGTGGCACAATGACAGAGAGTGGAGGTGACGGCGGCAGCAGCATGAGGTCAGACAGTGGCACAATGACATTCTGGAGGTGGCAAAAACAGGAGTAGGCCACAGAGTGGGACAATGACACAGTGTGTAGGTCACGGCAGCAGCCACAGCAGCATCATGAGGTCAGACAGTGGCACAATGACAGAGTGTGTAGGTCACGGCAGCAGCCACAGCAGCAGCATGAGGTCAGATAGTGGCACAATGACACAGTGTGTAGGTCACGGCAGCAGCAGCATGAGGTCAGACAGTGGCACAATGACATTCTGGAGGTGGCAAAAACTGGAGTAGGCCACAGAGTGGCACAATGACAGAGAGTGGAGGTGACCGTGGCAGCAGCATGAGGTCAGACAGTGGCACAATGACATTCTGGAAGTGGCAAAACAGTAGTAGGCCACAGAGTGGCACAATGACAGAGAGTGGAGGTGACGGCAGCAGCAGCATGAGGTCAGACAGTGGCACAATGACAGAGTGTGTAGGTCACGGCAGCAGCCACAGCAGCAGCATGAGGTCAGACAGTGGTATAATAACACAGTGTGTAGGTCACGGCAGCAGCAGCATGAGGTCAGACAGTGGCACACTGACATTCTGGAGGTGGAAAAACAGTAGTAGGCCACAGAGTGGCACAATGACAGAGAGTGGAGGTGACGGCGGCAGGAGCAACAGCATGAGGTCAGAGAGTGGCACAATGACACAGTGTGGATGTCATGGCACCAGCAACAACAGCAGCATGAGGTCAGACAGTGGCACAATGACAGAGTGTGGAGGTGGGTGGCAATACCAGTCCCTGGTAAAGATGGTGGGAGGCAGATGGAGAAACTGTCAGCAGATGTGTGGCATCAGGCGGGTGGAAGCATCAGAATAGTGGCTGAGGCAGGTAGTTTGAACCCAGATTCATTTCTCACAGTTTAGGTAAGGCGACATGGCTGATGTAATCTGACGCCTAAGGCAATGGTGTGTGGAAATCCTGGCCGATCCACGCCTGATTCATCTTGACAAAGGTCAGTCGTTCCCCATTTCCCGTGGACAAGCGGGTTCTCCTTGGGGTAACAATGGCCCTCGCCGCACTGAACACCCGCTCTGATGCCACACTACTGGCTGGGCAGGACAGCTTCTCCACTGCAAACTTGGCAAGTTGCGGCCACACATCCAGTTTGGCTGCCCAGTAGTCTAGTGGATCTTCTAACTAGGGTGGCAGAGTGCTGTCCAAGTAAGCCACCACCTGTTGGTTCAGGGACTGCTCCAGGTCCTGCGGCTGCTGCTGGCGACTGCCCTCCTCACTAGGCGGGTGAAGGAAGCTGCTCATCAGTGACTCCAGACTTAGGTTGCTGCTGATGGAGCTGGTACTGCTCCGATCCCCCACCTTCCCCCAGCAGACGCGGCAGTAGTACGTGAGCGCTGAAGAACTCCCCGGTCAGACCTGTCAGAGGAGGGACGATGCCGCACATGGGCAGCGGCCAACTGACTACGGAGGATTTTCCTATAGTATTTGAGTTTGTCCTCCCTCTCAATAGCTGGGAAAAAGGCTCCCATTTTGGACCGGTAGCGAGGGTCCAATAGGGTGGAGAACCAGAAGTCATCCCTCTGCCGGATGCTGACTATTCGGCTGTCACTAGCCAGGCAAATGAGCATGCTGCGGGCCATCTGCACAAGTGACTCCGAGGGGCTCCCTGCCTCTATCTCCACTGTATACTGCCACGGTGCTTGCAGGTCATCTGCCTCGTCTTCCTCATCTCCATCTACCTCCTCCAGCTGATCCTGCTCCTCCTCTCTTGTCACCTGGGTAGAAAATCCACTCATTTCACCAGAAAATGCTTCTGCTCCAATGTCCTCCTCCTCCTCCTCCATTTCAGTTCCCACCGGACTCATGTGGCCGCAAGATGTAGTCACCACGTCTCCAGTCCCCTGCCCAGACAGATTTTTCAGCATCTGTTCCAGGACATGAAGCAGTGGAATGCCGTTATTCATCCCATAGTCTTGGCGACTGACAAATAACGTGGCCTCCTCGAATGGCCTCAACAATCGGCAGGTGTCACTGGCTGCCAGGCTGCAGGCTGCCACTGGCTGACATCAAAGTTACATAGGGGAGTACTCCTGTCCGCCTGGATCATCAAAAAATCATTAATAGCCTTTCTCTGTTCATACAGTCGGTCCAACATGTGCAGGCTGAAATTCCAACAGGTGGAAACATCGCATATCAGAGTGTGTTGGGGGAGGCCGTTCTGCCGCTGCAACTCGAGGAGGGTGTTCCTGGTTTTGTAGGAATGGATGAAGTGCATGCACAGTTTCCTGGCCATTTTCAGAATCTTCTGAAGATCGGTGGAAGACTTCAGGAACCTTTTCACAACCAGATTGAACACGTGCGCCATGCAGGGCGCATGGACTATCCCTCCTCGGTGCAGCGTGGACACCATGTTCCTCCCATTGTCCGTCACCATGTTTCCGATTTGCAGTTGGCGCGGAGAAAGCCACACATCGATTTCTTGCTGCATGACGCGGAGCAGTTCCTCCCCTGTGTGACTTTGTTCGCCGAGGCAAGCCAGGTGTAGAACTGCGTGACACCGCTGTGCCCTACACATGTGGTAGCAGTACTTGTGGAGGCTGAGATGGTGGTGGTGGAGGAGGAGGAGGCGGACATTGGCGCAGGTGCTGCAGTTTGACAACGTGGAGCAGAAAGCGCCGTCTCCTGTCCAAGTTTTTGGTGTGCCTGAGCCGGAAGCACATTCACCCAGTGGGCCGTAAAGGACATGTACTGGCCCTGACTGTAGTTACAGCTCCAGACGTCCGCGCTGCCATGCACCTTGGAACAAACCGATAAGCTCAAGGACTGACCCACCTTCTGTTCTACATATTTATGAAGTGCTGGTACTGCCTTTTTGGAAAAGAAATTACGGCTTGGAACTCTCCATCTCGGCTCGGCACAAGCCATTAGTTCTCTGAACGGTGCAGAGTCCACCATTTGGAAAGGGAGGGACTGCAGCACCAACAACTTGGACAGGAGTACGGTCAGCTTCTGGACCTTAGGATGGTTGGACGCATACTGTTGTCTCTTTGCAATCGCCTCGCTGAACGACTGCTGGCGCCATGAGTAGCGAGGAGCAGGAGCATCTGGACCGGGAGATGATGTCAAAGAGAAACAGCTCCCTTCTGCAGAGGTGGTGGATAGTGTTGAGCGATTGCGTTGGCTATCGAGATCGATCGATAGTCGATAGTCGGCCGCTATCGATAAGGTTTTTCGATAGTGAGCATCGATTATGAGCGATTACCATTAAAGTCTATGGGAGAGCAACAACACCTTCATTATTACACCCAAACAAGGCTGGAGAAGCTGAAATTAACATCCACAACAGTCAAATGGATACGTGCTACATCTTAGGCAACACACTTAGGTTATAAAAGTCACAGAAAAAAAGTCACAGACCATTCACTATCCCTGTCTTGTACCACAGCCTGACCCTTAAACCTGCATCACCCACAAATTAAAAAGTGCCAGAAGGCAGTATGATTTGAAACATCATGTTACTTGAATGGGGGGACATTGAATATTTCCCTGTTCCTGGAAAAAAACGCAAGCATTGAGCCCAAAAACGTTGGGCATGGGACCCCCAAGGATTTTAAAAAAGTGCCGCAAAAAGGGGGAGTATTTTCAAAACCCCCAACCATTTTTTTTAGTTTTCCCAAACTGGAACACTTGAATTATTTTTTAAACCCTGGTCTGGGACCGCAGTTATGGGAACCATTTAAAAAAAAACCATTGTTCTGACCCCCCAGGATTAAAAAAGTTGCGTGAAAAAAAAAGGGGGAGTCTGTTTTATGGTCTGTATTTCTGTTTATGGGTTTTTTTCGGTTATAATTAACCACGGTATTTTTTTTGCACCTTTTTCCAATTCCACCTGGGTTTTTGGGGTGGGGGGACCTATTAAGGGAAATTGCTTGTTTTTTAAGGATTTACGTGGGGATGGCTGCATCCCAATTGAACAAAAGGGCTGGGGTTGCTCGCAAAAAAAGTCAAAAAAAAAAAAAAAAAAAAACCAACGTAAATCTGGTTATGTTTTTTCGTATAAAATTAACCACGGTATTTTTTGGCACTTTCAAAAAATTTCAAACTGTGGTCTGACTAATAGGAAAATTTGCTGTTTTAAGATTTACGTGGGGGATGCTGCGGGGGTCAATTGAAAACAATTTGCTGGGTTGCGGCAAAAAAAAAAGTCAAAAAAAAAAAAAAAAAAACTCGTATTGGTTGTTATGTTTTTTGGGTATGGATATTAACACGGTTATTATTTGCCACCTTTCCAATTCCCCACCCTTGTTGTGAAATATAAGGATTTTGGTGTTTTTTAAAGGATTTTTACGTTAGGGTTCAATTATTAGCCGGTCAAAAAATGAAAACAAAAAAAAACAAAATTGCTGGGTGTGTGGTGGTGGCAAAAAAAAAAGTCAAAAAAAAAACACGGTATGGAGTTTATGTTTTTCGGTTTTTATGAATACCCATTGGTTATTTTTTTGGCACTTTCAATTTCACATGTTTGGTTGAAATATAGAAATTTTTGCTGTTTTTAAGATTTACGGTAGATTTGCTGGCGTCAAAATGAACCCAAAATGTGGGTGTGCAAAAAAGTCAAAAAGAAAAAAAACACGTAAAAACTTGTTATGGTTTTGGTATAATAAACGGTATTTTTTGGCACCTTTCATTTCCACCTTGTTTTGGTTGAATTATAGAATTTTTGGCTGTTTTTATAAGGACATTTAACGTGGGGATTATGCTTGCGTTCCAATTGAAACAAATTTGGCTGGGGTGTTTGAAAAAGGCAAAAAAAAAAAAAATAAAACACGTAAAAACTGTTATGTTTTTTTGGATAATAATAAAAAAAAAAAAACGGTATTTTTTGCAAAACCTTTCCCCAAATTTCCACCTTTGGTTGGTGAATAATAGGGGGGAATGCTGTTTTAAGATTTTTACGTGGGATTGGCTGGGGCGGTTCTAAAATGAAAAACCAATGGGGCTTGGGTGTTGCCAAAAAGTCCAAAAAAAAAAGAACACGGTAAAAAAAACTGTTATGGGTTTTTTTTTTCGGTATGGGGGATTAACCAACGGTATTTTTTTGCCACCCTTTCAATTCCCACCTTGTGGTGAATTTATTTTAGGGGGGAATTGCTGTTTTTAATGGAATTTACGTGGATTGCTGGCGCCCAAATGGAAAAAAAACAATTGCTGGGGTGCGGGCAAAAAAGGTTCAAAAAAAACAAACCACGTAACTTGGTTTTGGTTTTCGTATTTGATTTACACGGTATTTTTTGGCAAAAACAAAAAACACCTGTGCTTGGACTTACAAGGGGATTGCTGGAATTGTAAAATTTTTTAAACTGCCATAAAGGGTGGAATATAATCACAAACAGGGGTTCACAGTGTTAATGGGTAACAAAATTAAAAAAATGAACCAACATATCTTAAATGGTTATTACTTTGATAATAAAAGTTGGGAGTTTTTTTGCCACCTAACCAAAGGGGAGGGGGGACCTGGCAAGGAAATAGGAAAATTGATGGTTGTATCCCAATATAAGTTTTTCAGGGCTGCCCAATATCCAGGGAATTAATTATTTTTTCAAATAGGCAAAAAAAAAACTGTTTATTAATTAAAAGGGATAATTTTTTCACTACAAATGTCTGACACTTAAAGGGTCTTGGTGAACTTTAATCCCAAGGTGTTTCTTTATAGATAGAAGCTTGTCTGTGTTTCGCCCGCGGGGGGGCCCCCCCCCCCTTGCTTTTCCCCCTCCGTGAAAAAAATTTTACAAAGCGGATAGGATAGGCTGCTTCAATATTTCTCTAGAACTAAAACTACATTAAAAAAAAAAAATCTTCAAAAATCTCTATCTTCTCATCTCTCTTCTTCTTCATAAAAAAACAATAAAAAACTTAAAATTGAAAAGGGAAATCCAACAGGCTAATTCGAGAGGGTTTCTCTGTTGCAGAAATAGGGGGGGGGGGGACTTTTAATTTCGCTGAGCTTGTTTTTTGGGCCACAGGCAGAGCAGCAGGGTTATATACCTATTTGAGGGGGGGGGACCCCGCTGAGGAGGGGGGGACACTGAGCTGAAACAGGGAAAAAAAAAAAAACGGATGTATTTATAATTTGTAAAAAAACGGAAGAGGGTCATGTGGGGAACATTTTTTCCAGCCAAATTCGGCAAAAACTAAACCCATAACCACCATAGCCCAGGTCCATTTGGACGTTTCGGGCACACCCAACATCTCCCAACCCCTGCTCTATTTCTGTAAAAAATCCTGATTTGCCTGGGGCCGCCCAGAATTACAGGAAGCGGCCGGAAAAAAAGGCGGCGGGGGAATCTTAATAGATGATTGCTTCAAGATTTTAAACCCTTAAATTATCTGGGATTGATTGGCAAATTTTCGATTGTCACCATAAAATAACCCATAGTGTCATTTTTCAAAAAACTTTGGGGTCGATTAAAAAAAAAATCCGCTTCAAACACTTAAATTCTGAACGACTAAAAAGGGCCATTTGGGTTGTGTTTGGAAAATTCCTGGCCCAATTTCCACGGCACCTGGATTTTCATCTTGGAATACAAAGGGTTCAGTTCGTTTGGGGGGACTGGCTTGCAAATGGGCATTGCGTTTGCCAACTTGGGGCCGCTTGCTGCTTTGTGTGTTTGCTGTGGTAGGCAGGGATGGGGAACCAACCAAACATTCTTTGAGGCACGGTTTTCTTCCCAGGGGCTTACCGGATGGTGATGCTGCATTGTGTTTGACGGCAGGGGGGGCCGTGGTGCCCAAAAAAAAACGTTAGGCCTCCCTGGGGCCCACGGCCCTTCCACTTTTCTGCCCACAGATTCTACATTATAACCCCATTATTTTCGGCCTCCTCCGGGTGGGACTTTAGGCAAAGAAAAAAAAACTCCCACCCACCGCCGAGTAAAGGATTTTTTACGCCAACGCTCCGCACTGAGTGGGACTAACTGGCCGGCGCTGACCCTCGCTTGATGCCCCCTGTGCTTTGCTTACTTTTCTTAGGACCTTTGCGGGGAAAGCGGGGTTTTTTTTAAATCCCGTTGGCGGCTTGGGTTTTTCCCGAACCTCCAAACCACTGTTGGCTATTTCCTGCTGGGACTCCACGGCCACACGGACCCTACTTGCTGGCTTGCGGGCTGGTGCCTTGGACGCGTACAAAAGGGTGGGACGCCCTTCTTTCTTACTGAACGGATTGTGATGAAAAAATCCCTTGGTGCCTCCAAACCCGGGCTTCCCAAGTGGCGGTCGGGGGCTACATTTCATTTTTCATCTAAAATTTTGTGTTTTCCATCGTTACTTTGCTTGTCTTCATCCCCCCCCCACCGGGTCCTTTTGGTTTATTGCCGAGGCTGGGGACCCCTCTCAACCCAAACATGGGAACCCTCCCATGCACTCTCCAAACA
Source organism: Phyllomedusa bahiana (assembly GCA_025379985.1). Taxonomy (NCBI): domain Eukaryota; kingdom Metazoa; phylum Chordata; class Amphibia; order Anura; family Hylidae; genus Phyllomedusa; species Phyllomedusa bahiana. Next base: position 11,174 of record JAODAL010018946.1, on the reverse strand, counting down.
AATCTATTGTTAACTTTTTTTTTGCCGTGGCCTTAACTGGCCAAGAAAAGCAAGGGCGATATTTTGGGGGGGCCCCCATTTTTCCTTTCGGCTTTGGCCAAAGTAGCTGCTTGGACTTGCCCTCCTCAAAAATTGTTTCATCTCGCTTATATAGTGGCGGCTGAGGCCCAGAACCCAACATAGTAAGAATTCTTTTCTGGCTGAGGGGAACCGGAATTTGGGGGGACAGGGGCGGGCTGGGAGGACAGGTTTTTTGGGAGGGGGGCCCGCTGACCCGCTTTCCGGGGGGGGCCATTTTGGGGGCCCAAAAAACTAAATTGGTTGTGTTCTGGAGGGTTTCCCACCCGACCTCTTGGGCTTGGGGTTGGTTGGAAATGTCAATCTGGGAGGAAAGAGGGAATGGGAACCCTAGGTCAAAAAAAACCCCAAATCAAAAGAAAAAAAAAAAAAAAAAACCCCTTGGGGTGAGGCTTTGAACAAAAACACCCACGGCCCCGCTAGATGGGGGGACAGGCGGGGCAGGTTTGGGTGGGGCCCTCACCGAGTGGGGGGGGACCCTGCTACGGACGTTTTCCCTTGCTTTGTTTGGCTTGCGGGGAGACCTGGGGGCCCTTGGTTTTTCCAGGGGAATGTTTTTGTTGGCCACTTTGCAGAAGCCTTGCCACCTCTTTCTGTCTGAACAAAAAAAAAACTGTTTGTTCTTAAAAAAATGTTAACAAAGGGAACACTGTTTGATGATGGACTATCTGTATATGATAAAAATATTTTACACCCTGTTTTTTTTGGGACTCCAAATTGGAAAAAACCCAGGTAAAAAACAAAAAGGGCCTTGGATAAAAACCCATTGGGAATATAAAAAAAAAAATTTTTTGCGCTCCACAATGGGGCCCAGGGGAAAAAAATTTACTTGTTATTGTGTGTTTAAAAAAAAAACCCCCCACTGTGTTGTTTTTTAACCTAAAATGTTAAAAAAAAACGCCACAAAAACAGGGCTTTTTAATTAAAACCCTTCGGGGGGAACATGATTAAGGTTACAGGAAAAAATTTTATATATTTTTTTGGCGTTGAAAAAAAAGGACGGTTTAATTTTTTGTCAGCAGGACCAGGCATAAAAACCCCCAATGGCTTTTAATTAACCCCTGGATGTTAAATTGCGCCAAAGTGAAATTTGGAGGGCCGCACAAAAAAACTAGGGTAGATTGTTTAGCGTGTTTACAATTGGTGCGTGTTTTTTTTTAAGACCACAAACAAAAAGGAGAAAAGTTGTAATTAAAACCTTTGCTTGGTTGAATTTAGGGGCTTACAGGGGAAAAAATTTAAATTTATTAATTTTGGCGTCTTACCCAAGACGGGTTTTTATTTTTGTCAGCACACAGGCAAAAAAAAAAAAAAACAAAAAAAAAAACCCCCAAATGCTTAAATTTTAAAAACCCCTTGATGTAAAAAAATTGCGCAAAAAATTTGAAAGGGGGCCACTCCAAAAAAAAAATTAGTAAGCTTTTTGTTAGCGTTTTGTTTACCAAATTGGCGTTGTTTTTTCTTACGCCACCCCACAAACAAAAGATTAAGTTTGTTAATTAAAAAAAAACCTCTTTGCTTGGGTGGAATAGTGGTTGCGCAATTTTTAAAAAAAATCGGGGGGAACAAAAAAAGTTGGAAATTGAAATCGGGCCCAAGGTTTTTTTTTGGGTGATCGGGAAAAATTTTTCCCAAGGATCATGCGGATAAAATTAAAGGTTAAAAAATCTGTGCATTTCCATCTATCCCAAGAATCGGGCGCCCTTTTTTTGGGGCACTTCCTGTAATTTGGGGCGGCCCAGCAAACTTGGGGAGAATTACAGGGAATAGGAGGCAGGGAGGGCGGGGGGAATTTGTGCTTGCCTGACGGGTTCCATGCTGGGGGGGACTGGGGGGATGTGGTATGGTGCGATTGGCTGAAAAAAAAAAAAAAAATCACATTGAACCTTCATTTTTAAAAAATTAGGAAACAGGCGTTTTCCTGTTTTTCAAGACCTCAGTGGGTCTTTTCCAAAAAATAAAACGTCTCATTAGGGGAAATAGGGGGAACCCTTTGCGTTTCTTGCCTGTGGGGGGGGCCCAAAAAAACAGGTCAAGGGCAAAAAAAATTTAGGCTATTTTCTGCACCAGGAGGGAAAAACCTCTTAAAATATTAGGGCTGTGGATTCCTTCCAAATTTAGTTAAAAGGATTAAGAGATTTGAAAACATTTTTATGTAGTTAGGGCTAGGAGGGGGGGGAATTTTTTAAAGCAGGCAAATTCTACCGCTGTAAAAAAAAATTTTCAAGGGCGGAGGGGGGAGCGGGGGGGGAGGGGGGCCCCCCCGGCGGGGCGGAACACCAAGGAAACAAAAGCCTCTAATTCTAAAAAGAAAAACAACTGGGATAAAAAAAAGTTTTTCACCAAACCAAGGGGACTTAGTGAGGGGGACAATGTTAGTTGGGAATATCTTTTTTATTAATTAAAAAACAGGGTTAGCTATTGAAAAAAATAAATTTCCCTGGATTTATGGGCAGCCTGAAAAAACTTTTATAATTGGATAAAAACATTAATTTCTAAGGTAAAAAAAAAACTGGCAGGGTCTTCTTTTGTTAGCTGGCAAAAAAAAAAAAACTTCACTTTTTAATTATCGTAAATAAAATATTTTCAGGGATAGGGTGGTTCAAATTTTTTTACCCATTTACACCTGTTTGGGGACTTGTTGTTTGGGATATAATCCCCCCAACCTTGCAACTTTAAAAAAAAAAATTACAAACCAAGCCAAACTCTTGTAGGGTCAAGCCAAAACAGGTTTTGTTTGTTGCCAAAAAAAATAAAATTTTTTTTTTTTTTACCCCGTTTGGTTTAAAATCGTACGGGAAAAAAAAAAAAAAAAAACATACCCACCCCAGTTACGTGGGTTTTTTGAACTTTTGCCGGCACCCAGGACCCACTGTTTCCATTGAGCAGGCATCTACGTTTAAAATCCTTTAAAAAAAAAAAACAGAAAAATTCTATATTTCACCAACAGGGGGCTGAAATTTGGAAAAGGTTGCAAAAAAAAAAAAAAAAAATAACCGTTTATTATAATTCAAAAAAAAAAAAACATAAAAAAAAAAAAAAACAGTTTTACGTGTTTTTTTTGGGGACTCTTTTTGAGCAACCCAAGTACTGGGTTTTCATTTTGATGCAGGGGCATCTAACGTTAAAATCTTAAAACCAAAAGGCAATTTCTATATTTTTCACCCACCAGGTGAATTGGGAAAAAAAGGTTTGCAAAAAAAAATAACCGTTTTATTATAATTCAAAAAAAAAAACAACATAAAAAAACAGGTTACGTGTTTTTTTGACTTTTGCGCACCCCCAGCACTGTTTATTTCATTTTGGACGCAGGCAAATCTAACGTACAAAAAAAAAAAATTTTTAAAAAAAACAGGGGGGGCAATTCTATAATTCCCCACCCCACAAGGTGAAATTGGGAAAAAAGGGATTGCAAAAAAAAAAAAAAAAAAAAAAAAAAAAATTTTTACCGATTTTATTATTAAATCCAAAAATCAAAAACATAAAAAAAAAACAGTTACGTTGTCTTTTGGACTTTTGGCGCAACCAGGGCACTGTTTTTCATTGACGCAGGCATCTTTACGTAAAAAAAATCCTTTTTAAAACCCAGCAATTTTCTATGATTTTTTTACCACAGGGGTGAATTTGTGGGAAAAGTGCAAAAAAAAAAAAAATAACCGTTTTTATTTATTTCCCAAAAACATTAACAGTTTAACGTGTTTTTTTTACTTTTGCGGCCCCCCCCAACCCGCCAAACCCAGCAACTGTTTCCATTGGGGGACGCAGCCATTCTACGTAAAAAATCTTATAAAACAGCCAAATTTCCTATAATTTTTTCCAAACAACAAGGGTGGAAATTGGGAAAAAAAGTTTTGCAAAAAAAAATTAACCCGGTATTTTATTATATCAAAAAAAAACATAAACCAGTTAACGGGTGGTTTTTTTTTGAACTTTTGCGGCCCCACCAAAGCACTGTTCATTGGGACGCAAAGGCATCTACGTTAAAAAAGATAGAATTCCATTAAAAAAAAACAGAAACTTTATTCTTATATTCAAAAAACCACAGGGGGAAATAGGAGAAAAAAAGGGCTAATAAAAAAAAAAAAAATACAGTTTATTATAATCAAAAAAACATAAATAAAAGAGAGAGAGATAGTTCTTTACGTTGTTTTTTTTTGGGGGGGACTTTTTTTTTGCGCATCCAAGCACTTGTTTCATTGGACGCATGGTGCCATCCTTTACGTAAATCCTTTTAAAAAACCGAGGCAAAATTCCTATAATTTCACCCACCAAGGTTGAATAGGGAAAGGTGCAAAAAAAAATACAGTTTTATTAAATAATCAAAAAAAACATAAAAAACAGTTACGGTGTTTTTTTGGGGGAACTTTTTTGCGGGGAACCCAGGGCATTTGGTTTTCATTTGGATGGGCCAGCATCTACGTAAATCTTTAAAAAAAAAACAAGCCAAATTCTATTATTCTATACCCCACAGGGTGAATTGAAAAGGTGCCAAAAAAAAAATTTTACCGTTTTATTTATATCAAAAAAAACCAAATAAACCAAAGTTACGTGTTTTTTTTGGGGGAACTTTTTGCGGCAACCCTGGGGCACTGTTCAATTTGGACGGCCAGGAATCTACGTAAAAATCTTAAAAAACAAGCAATTTTCCCTATTATTTTTCACCCCCACAGGGGGTTGGGAATTGAAAAGGTGGCAAAAAAATTACCGTTTATTAATATCAAAAAAAAAAAAAATAAACATAAAAAAACCAGTTTTACGTGATTTTTTTGAACTTTTTTGCGCCAAACCCCAAGGCCACTGTTTCCCATTGGTCGCCAGGCATCTACGGTAAATTTTAAAAAAAAACCCAAGGCCCATATTCTATATTATTTTCCAAACCACAGGTGAAATTGGAAAAGGTTGCAAAAAAAAAAAAAAAAATATCGTTTATTTATTACCAAAAAACATAAAAGATACGTTTGTTTTTTGGGACTTTTTTTTTTTGTCCAGTTTTCCAGGATTTTTGGGTTTGGAATAGGTGGACACCCCTTGCAGTTTAAAATTTTGAAAAAATTCGCGCACAGCAAATTTTTGTTTTTTTGATTAGGAGGGATTTTGGAGAATAGCTGGTGATTTGCCGGTTCTTTTAAATAAAGAAAGGGGGGGGGGGGGGTGGGGGTGGGGGGGGGGGGGGGAACTTTCCAAAAAAAAAAAAAAAAAAAAAAAACTTATCATTTAACCCTCTCTCACAAAATTTTTTTATTTTCTTGAACCATTGGGGAGCGAATTTCAGGGTGGGTAAGCGGAGGCAAAGAGGGGGGTAAGCACATGGGAAGGGTAGAGGTACGAGAGAAGGTTTTGCTTCCTTCCAGGTGCTGGCGGGGGGGGGACAAACCACGGCATGCAGCGGGGAATGTTCCAGTTTGCAGGGGGGGACCGTTTTTCAGGGGCCTGGTTCCATCGGCTGGGGGTTCAGGGGCCCTGTGAAAACTTAAGTTAAAACGAAAAAACCCATCGTCGCCAATTCCTGTTTCATCAGTGGGGTTAATTTGCCAACCTGCAAAAAATCTAGGCAGTTTTTTACTTCCTCGTCCCTCGCAGTCAACGGGGGCCAACCCAAAATGGGTCGTTCATTTTCTCACACAATCAATTAGATCGCGGCTCCTGAGATAGAGATCTCCGGGGTGTTCCCATCTCCAGGGAATAGGCATGGCCCAAGAAAAATGGTCAATTCGTGTACCTCCACAACTGTGGATAATCCATTGTTCTGGGAAAGGGGGACCGATCTTTTGATGACCAAAAATGCTGGGGGTTGGGTCAGGGGAAAAAAGGGTGGCATGGGTTAAAAAGGGGATTTCAAAGATGGGATGATTTTAGTTCTTTTGCTCTGGAACGCACAAGGGTTTTACTGTTTGGCCAATCAGAAGAAGGGGAAGGGTTTGAAAGGGGTGAAAGCCGGATATTCAAAATCCGGCTCAAAAAAAAATCCCCGGGCGGGTTCGGCAATCGGCCTTGCAGTGCCCTTTGCTTGTAAAAAAAAGCGGCAGGGCTTTCTGTGATGCAGGGGGAAAAAAAGTTTTCAGGGACGGGACTAAAGTCACCTGTGTTGATGATGGATGATTGATGGGGGGGACGGACATTTGGCGGGGATCCAAATTTCCTGGTCTTTTTCCGGCAGAAAATTTGGCCTTGCGGGGGAGCGCCTTTCATTCCAGTGGGGGGAGAACTCGAGTGAGGAAAAGACGATTTGGGGTTAAGACGGTGGGTCAATTACGGGGGTCCCGCCCACCAAAAAAAAAAAAGGGAGGGGAGGGGCGGTCGGGGGCCAGGAAGGGTCCGCTGATACTTGGGATTCCCGCCTCAAGCCACCGGGGTCAGCGCCCAAAAAAAACCCCGCTCCTCGGCCCTTATCGCCCGGTTCAAAAAAAAAAAAAGGGGGTTCCAGGAAATCTCTCAAAATGCCTGGGGCATTCTTTTGATCAAGGCCTCTGATTCCAACCCCAAGCGATTTGTTTTCCCATTATTTTGCCGCCTTTTTTTTTTGGCCGTAAAAACGGGGCATAAAAGTAGAGGGCCAAGAAAACTTTAGGTGGGTACTAATCTCTCTCTTTTTTTTTCCCCCTTGTTCTCGCGGAGCGTGTCTTCTGCGGTATGGCTCGAGCTGGACGCTTGTGTGTGTTTCTTTGTGTTCATTTTTCCGCGACGCGCGTTGAGGTGTCCTTCCCTCCGTTGGTTTTGTTGTTGAGAAGAAGATTAAACCACTTTAAAGGGTTTCTTGGCCTCTAACTTATGCGTTTTACGGCCCCAAAAAGGCGGGGCATAATGGACAATCGGCTGGGTGAAATCCTGGGGAGCTTTGATCCAAAAAGGAATGGCCCAGGCTTGGAAGAGATCCTGGACCTTTTTTGACGGCGGATAAGGCGAGGAGCGGGGTTTTGGCGGCTTGGGGGACCCGGTGCGGCTTGGCGGGATCTTAATCAGTCGGGGAACTTTCTCTGCGGTACCGGCCCTCTTTCCCTTTTTGTGGGGCGGGGAACCCCCGTTATTGGGGGGACCCCCCACTTTACCCCAAATCGGTCTTCCTCCATGGTTCCACTGATTTTGGAAGCGGGCTGCAAAGATAGGAGATAGATAGATAGGGGGGCAAAAAAAATTCTGCGGGGGGGAAAAAGGACCCAGGGGATGGTTCCGCAATGTCGTTCATCATCATCATCATTCATATAAAACCCACAGGTGGACTTTAGGTCGTCCTGACTTTCTTTGGCAATCCAGGGGAAAAGCCTGCGGGGCTACAAAGCAAAGGGGCACTGGCCAAAAGGGCGTTTTGCCGAAAAAACGGGCCCGGGGATTTTTGCGATTTTTGACCGGGCCTTCCTTCACCCTTTTCTTGAATTGGCATCAGGTAAAACCTTGGGCGTCAGGGGAAAGCAGGGACTAAAAATCTTCCTCTGGAATCTTTTTAAAAAAAACATTGCCTTCTGGGGAACCACAAAAAACCGCAATTTTGGGGTTTCAATCAAAGGGAGGGTCTTCAAGACAATGGGATTTTATCCACAGGGTGGTGGGTTACTCGAGTGACATTTTGGGGCTTGGCTTCAATGTTGGGGACTGATGCTGGGATGAATTTTTTTGATTGATGGGACGACCCATTTGTGGCCGTGGGACTGCGAGGGACGAGGGAAGGTAAAAGGGGGGGGGGGTGGGATTGGGCTTTAAGGGGGGGATGGGGCAGGTTTTGGCATTAAAACCCACTGGGGGAAGGAAAAAAAACAGGAATTTTTGGCGGGGGGGGGACGATGTTCGTTACTTAGGGGATTTCACCCCAGGGGGGGGCCCTGAAAACCCAGGCGATGGACCCACCAGGGGCCTGGGAACCTGGTCCTGGCAAAAAAAAAAAAAAAAAAAAACTGACGATCCGGCTGGGCATGCGTTGTTGTCGCCAAAGCACTGGAAAGGGGGAGCAACCTTTCTCTCGTACCCTCTACCCCTCCATGTTGCTTTTACCCCCCTCTTTTGCTTTCGGCTTTTACATCCTGAATTTCGAGCTTCCATGTTTCAGGGGGAAAAATATATAAAAAATTTGGGAGGGAAAAGGTTGGGGAAAATAGGGGTTTTTGGAAAAAAGTCTCTTAATTAAAACAGACGGGAAAAATCCAACAAGGCTATCTCAAATCCCTCTTAATCAAAAAATAATAAAAAAACAAAAAAACAAAAATGCCTGGATTTTCAAAAAAATTTTAAACTGCAAGGTTTTGGTCTATTCAAAACAAAAAATCTTGGACTGGGCAAATAAAAAAGGTTTCCCAAAAAAAAAAAAAAAAACACGTTATCTGTTATGTTTTTGGTTATAATTAAAACGGATAATTTTTTTTGCAACTTTTCAAATTCACCTTTGGTGGGAATATCGAATTGGCTGTTTTTAAGATTATAGGTAAGGATTTGCTGCGTCAAAATGAAAAACAGTTCGCTGGGGTGGCGGCAAAAAAAAGTCAAAAAAAAAACACGTAAATAAACTGGTTTTATGGGTTTTTGATTATTTAAATAAAAAATCGGTATTTTTTTTTGCACCTTTTCAAATTCACCCTGTGGTGGGGAAATAATTAGAAATTTGTGTTTTTAAGGATTTTTACGTAGGGTGATTGCTGGGTCAAATGGAAACAGTTTGCTGGTGGGTGCGCAAAATCAAAAAAAAAAAAACACGTAAAAAACTTTGTTATGTTTTTGAATATTAAATTTTAAAAAACGGTTATTTTTTTTTGCACCTTTTCCAATTTTCCCCAACCTTGTGGTGGAATATAAGAAATTGCTGTTTTAAAGAAATTTACGTTAGATGCTGGCCATCAATGGGAAAAACAATGCTTGGGTTGCGCGCAAAAAGTCAAAAAAGAAAACAACGTAATTTGTTTATGTTTTGAATATTATATAAAAAACTGTTATTTTTTTGGCACCTTTTTTTTCTATTTTCACTGTTGGGGTGGAATATAGAAATTTGCTTGTTTTTTAAGAATTTAACGTAAGGATGGCCTGGGGTTTCAATGGAAACAGTGCTGGCAATTGACGCAAAAAAAAAAAAAGTCAAAAAAAAAACAAAAAAAAAAACACGTAAAATAAAACTGTTATGGGGTTTTGATATTTTTAATAACTGAATTTTTTTTTGCACCATTTTTTCTATTCACAACTTTGTGGGGTTGAATTATAGTGGGAAATTTTTGGCTGTTTTTTTTTAAAGATTTTACGTAAGATTTTGCTGCGTTCAACATGGGAAAAAAAAAAAATAAACCAGGGGCTGGGTTGCGGCCAAAAAGTTCAAAAAAAAAAAAACAAAACGTCTAAAAAAAAAAAAAAAAAAACTTGTTATGGTTTTTTTGATATAAATATACGGGTATTTTTTTTTTTTTTGGCAACCTTTTTCAATATTTCACCTGTTGGTTGAATATAAAGGGGAAATTTGGGGGCTTGGTTTTTTAAAAAGGATTTTTAACGTAGGGATTGCTGCGTCAATGGAAAAAAAAAAAAACAGAGCTGGGGTGCGCACACAACACACACCAAAAAGTAAAAAAAAAACCACGTAAAACTGGTTTATTTGTTTTTGGATTATAAATAAACAAACGGTTATTTTTTTTGCAACCCTTTTTTTTTTTCCAATTCAACCTGTGGGGTAAATATAGAAATTGCTGGTTTTTTTAAGATTTACGTTTAAGATCTGCTGCGTCCAGATGGAAAAACGGGTTTTTTTTTTGCTGGGGTGCGGCAAAAAAAAAAGGGGTTCAAAAAAGTACCAACGTAAAAAAAACTGTTATGTTTTGATATTAATAAAACGGTTTAATTTTTTTTTGGCAACCTTTTCAAATTTCCCACCTTGTTTGGGTGGAATATTTAGAAAATTTTGTTTTTGTTTTTAAGATTTACGTTTAAAGATTTTGCTTGCGTTCCCAAATGAACAGTGGATGGGTGCGCAAAAAAAGTCATAAAAAACAAAAAAAAAAAAAAAACAACGTAAAATAAATACTGTTAATGTTTTGATTATTTAATAAAAACGGTATTTTTTTTTTTGGCACCTTTCAATTTTCACCTTGGTTGGTGAATTATATAGGGAAAATTTTTGCCTGTTTTTAAGATTTACCGGGTAGATTGGCTGGGCATCAATGAAAAAAAAACAGTTTTGGGCTGGGTGCCGCAAAAAAGTCAAAAAAAAAAAAAACACAACGGTAAACTGTTTATGGTTTGGATATATAATTAAAACGTTATTTTTTTTGCACCAACCTTTTCATTTTCACCTGTGGGTTGGGGGGGGAATATAAAGAATTTTTTGTTTTTAAAGGGTTTATTTTTCCCCTTTTTTTTTTTCCCTTTTGGGGGGGAAAATTAAAAAAACCCGTTTTAAAACGTGGATTTTTTTGGGTAAAAATAAACAGTCTTTTGGCAAAAAAAAAAAAAACCCACAAAAAGGGGTGGGGTTTTTTTAATAACGGTTTTTTTTCAAAAACAAACGGGTGTAATTTTTTTTTAAAAATTTAATAAAAATTTTTTTCCGGGAATGTAAGGGGGAAAAATTTAAAATTTTAAAATTTTTTTAAACTAAAAAAAAGGGGGGATTTTGAGCAAAAAAAGGGGAAAAAATTTATTTTACAAAAAATTATTTTTTCCAAAATAAATTTAGGGGGTTTTTTACCCAAAAAAAAATTTTTTTTAATAAAAAAAGTTAATTTTTAAAAATTTCCCCCAAACCAAAACTTTTTGGGAACTTTATCCAGTTTTTTCTTTATAGATAGAGTTTGGGTTTTGGTTTCGCCCGCGGGGGCCCCCCCCCCCCCCCCCCAAACCCAGGGGGTTTTTTAAAATTTTTTTTTTAAAATTCCTTAAAAATTAAAAAAAAATTTTAAAAAACCCAAAAATTTTAAAAATTGGAAGGGAACGGGGTAATAGTAGAGGGGTTTCTTTGTGGGGGAAAAAAAATTTTTTTTGTAAAGCTTTTTGGGGGGCCCGGGGCAAAAAAGCAGGTCCTATCCCTATGAGACGTTGGGGGACACTGAGGCTGAAACGGGGAAACGCTTTTTCTATGAAAAACGGGGGTTTTCATGGGGTTTTTTTTCCAAGCCAATCAAAAAAACCCCCAT
>JAODAL010018945.1:0-73354 GCA_025379985.1 Phyllomedusa bahiana | reverse complement strand
GGTTTTTTTACAGAAACAACCCATTGATGGGCACTGTGTAATGCCTAATTGCCCCTTTGGTGGCGCTGTAGGGAAATCGTATATCTTCTTCCAGATTCCACAGCTATTAGTAGATTCCACACATATTACAGCATATTGCTGAGGGCCTCAGTGTGTGTACTTTGTAATCAACCTATTGTCAAAGGGCCCTTCTAATAGTTAGGTATTGTCCAAAGAGGAGAACCCCTAGAAGCTGGCAAATGAAAAGTTATTTCAGCAAGTTCTTCTATATCTATTTTTATGCAGGAGATTTGGACTCTGTTTTAGATAAACAGCATTTTCATCCTTTTAAATACCAAAATATTCAATGATGGTTGAAGGTGAACAGCCCAGTCCAAAAGAAAACTTTTTGCTCCTACAACACTGTTATAATAAATATAGAAATAAACAAGGAATGAAGACTAATATAAATTTAACAAAAAAACAGCTTCAAATATAAAACTGTGTTATCCACATTATAAATAGTACTTCAAAACCAGGGATCAATTAATTTAATTTTTATAGATATCTATTCCGGTTTCAGATATCATGTTAGATATACTGTTTGATGGTGACAAAAACATATATTTATAAATATATTCAAATTTCAATGGAACAACTAATGGTGTAGAAGTTTCCACACACCTAAATGAAGAACTTTACACCTTTCTATCTATGCCTAGAACCTCACCAAACCATCCAGGATTCTACTCTGCACTTATGAGGGGCAAACATCCCAAAAACACCTGCATGCAGATTAATATCTGTTGGCTCTAATTAGATTTACACTGCAGGGCTCAGTGAGTCAGATATAACTTGAGTAAAGTTACATCCTGTACATGGCGCTGCAGTGTCCTAGCTCATTTCCCATAAGCCTTTTTGAATATGACAAAACTCCTTTTTAGTCACTGAAAATCTATATCTATGTAGAAACCATTTACCATAATTTGTAGTATTTTTATTAGTTAGTTGTTATTGCTCCCATCATAACAATGACTGACAATTATCTCTCTAGGCGATAGAAATGTTTGAACCTTGTGTCTGGGTATGTTCACTAGTGATGAGCGAACAGTAGTGGTGTTCGGTTCGAATCGAACTCGAACCCCATTTAAGTCAATAGGAGAAGATGTTAATTTTTATACCTATACAGGTGAGGAGAAGCTGTAATTACTATCCAGAACAGTAAACTGGATACGTAGAACAACTTAGTGAAGAAAATTTGGCTCTAAGAGTGACAGAGTGAAAATTGAGAGTGACAGTAAAAAATTGAGAGGTAAAATACTTTATTCCTTTCAATGGCTAACTGAAAAGATGAGGAGGACAGCTTGCAGGCAGGGGTGTAGCTAAAGGAGGTGCAGCGATAGCAGCTACTACGGGGCCCTGCATACTGGAGGGGCCCAAAAGCCCCTTTGACACATAAGAAAACAGCGGTATTGGAAAATGCACACGGTAACTGGCAGGAGCCCCATTTCACTTTTTGTACCATGGCCCAAGAACTTCAAGTTATGCCTCTACTTGCAAGCTTTGTACATGTGATATTTGTGGTGGCAGCAAGAACATCCCAACGGGGAACATGGAGGTTCAGCTGACAAAGGCATAGTTATAGGGGGTGCACCGGTAGCAGCCACTACAGGGCCCTGCATCCTGAGGGGGCCCAAAAGCCCCTTCGACACATAAGAAAACAGCGGTATTGGAAAATGCACACGGTAACTGGCAGGAGCCCCATTTCACTTTTTGTACCAGGGCCCAAGGACTTGAACTTGCGCCTCTGCAGGCTGGACTAGATTAGATGGCAGTACCATTGGTGGCAGCGAGAGCATGCCAACGAGGAACATGGAGGTTTGGGTTCGACTAGATTAGATGGCACAACCATTGTTGGCAGCGAGAACAAGCCAATGAGGAAAAAGGGGGGTTCCCGGGTTTTAAAAAACAAGTTTTAGACGGCAGTCCCTTTGGTGGGCAGCGAGACATCCCAAAGGGGGAAAACTTTGGTTCCCGTTTTAGATTGGGAGGGCAGCCCTTTGGGTTTGGCAGAAAGGGAAATGCCAAAAGGGGAAAACATGAATTTTTACGGTTCGAAAAGGATTAAGGCCCCTGTACCATTAGTAAACCCAAACCTGTGTGGCCCTTTTTTCTCCAAGCGACTTTTTCCAAACGGGCAATTCCTTTTTTCCAAAGCATGTGTCGTTCATGCTCATGAGCTTAAATTTCTCTTCATTCTTTCCTCTACTGACGCTTTTTTTGGCAAATCCTAAAATTTTAACGTCATTCGGCGAATCTTAATTTTTGATCGAAAAAGGCCCGGGCTTCACAGGTCCCGGGATTTTCTTCGCTTTTAAAAACCGGTCCCAGTGTTCCCACTGCCACCACGGGACCACGACTGGGGGAAAGTAATTTCAGAAATTTGTGCGACCCCCCCCTGCCCCCTTTTCGGGGCCAGACCCGCACTGACACTAACCCATCATCCCCCTTCCTCCCTGTTTGATGCGCTCCGCCAACACTGCTCAAAAGACCAAAAGGGAAATCTGAAAAGGTCGCACCCTTAACGGTGACTCCTCTTCCTCACAACTACATCCTCAACCCTTCGGGCTAAAAACCCAAACGGGCCCACTGTAAAGGAAATTGCGGGACCGCCCCAGTTTTTCTGTGTTTGGATAGCTTCCTTGTCCTCGTCTGAAGGCATCAGTGTTTGGGGGCATCAAGAGAAAAAATTAAAATTCTCTTTAGCTCTTAAATCTTTTAAAATGCCTTCTGACTTAAACCACATTGGTGACCCCGGGAGCCTTCAAAATAGGGTTTATTTGGAGTGTTTCTGTATATTGGGTGTGCCATTGGGCCCCTTTGTTTGCTTCGGTTTGGGGCCTGTTGATGATATAAACACTTGTGGCCGTGACTGAAGGAAGAGGGGGAAAAATACGCGGGGTTTTGCAAAAATTGAAACCACTGAAGAACAGTTGGGGGGACACTGTTCAGTAATGAGTTTTCACAGGGAAAACTAAACAAGCGTTTGCCCAGGCCTGACCCCCCTGCGAGGGGGAAATGTGTCGCTTGCTTTTTGCCCGGAGCACAGGAAGGGATTTGCCTTGTCTCATACCTTATCGTACTTTCCTACGCCCCCCCCTTTTCGCTTGCCCCCAAAAAGTTTTCCCATGTTTAAAAAAGCAAAATATTAAAAGCTCTGTTGTAGCACAAAATATTTAATAAAAAAGAAGACGTGTGGGGTGTAAAAATATATTATATATTTTTAAAAGATAAAAAATATAAAATATAAGGTGGGCAAAGCAGGAAGGGCATAAAAGGGTGTATATATCCTGTCCAGGGTCTCCCCCTTTTTCCTTCAGTTTTTGCCCGGGACAAAATTAACCCAAAAAAGCCGAAGGGGAAAAAAAGTAAGAAATTTAGCTCCCTAAAGGGGTTTTATTTCCCAAACCTTCATAAAACCAGCGGGTTTTCCATGCTTTTTCCTCGCAGGGTTTTTCCCCGGGCCTTCGGGTTAGAAGCCGCGTTTCCCAGGACAATGGAAAAAAGGAGAGGGGCCCCAAAGCGAAAAAAGGAAGGAAAGATGCTAGTTTTTTTAAACCATTTTTTTAGCATGGGGGGGGGGTGCGGGGGCCCCCCCCCTTCCACCCCCCCTCATGCTATATTGGTTAAAAAAAAAATGAAATCTTCCCAATCTTTATCGCTGGGTCCATCTACGCTTAGGGTTTCCTTTTCGCCCCAACAAAATCCCCCCAAATTTAAGGACCCTTTGGGGGGAAAAAGGGGCCCAATATTGATAGGTGTCAAACAGTATAGATGGACTTTATTTTTTTAACTTTTAATTTTAGCATGGCTTTCCCCCCATTTCCTGGGTGGGCCTTTTAAAATTGGGAGGGGCCCCAGAGGGGGGGTTTGGGTGTAAACCCCCCAGGCCCACTCCGGGATTTCCCTGGAGTAAAAACACCCCAAGGAAAAGCGACTATGGTGGTGAAAATCCCCCTGACTCCCTTTTAAGTCTTGGGTTAGAGCGTTTAAAAAACCCCAGCGGGGGAAAACTTTGGGGGACTGTCAGTAAGCTGGTCTATTTTTAGCAAGAGCCCTCCCGGGCAGGCGTTTTTTTGTTTAGGGTTTGTAAAATCCCCTTTGAAATTTGGGTATTTTGTTTTATGCTAAAAAAATTTACAGAGGGCCCTGTTTTTTTTTACACCTGGAATAGTCTCTGCCTCTGCCTGAAAACACGTGAGTCACGATCCCAACCGCAAAAGCTCACAATATAAAATAATTATATACCCCAATAACGCCTGGGTTAAAAATTTTCAAAATTATGGGGGCTTCAAATAGAGTAAACCCTTTTTCCTTTGATATATATCTTTTGGGAAAAATAACACACGGTTTTTTTTGCCCCCCAAAACTGCCAAAATAAAACTTTTCTCCATTCAGTATAATTTTCCCCCAAAACCAAACCCAATTATTAGAATATATTTTTTTGTATAGGACATTGGGAGAGGTGTGTTATAAAATTACTGAACCCCCAAAACTCCCCAAAATAAATTTTTTTCCCTCCATTCAGTAAAATTTTTCACCAAAAAACCCAAACTTTTTAGAAAAACAAGGGGTTTTTGGGAAAGTCCTTTCCCTTTTTTTCACCCCTCTTTCATTGAAACCCTTTTTGGTAAAAACAAAAAATTTAAATTTTTTTTTCATTAAGAACAATCTCTTTCCAACTTGAAAAAAAAAAACCAGAAATGTAGAAATTTTTCCCAAATTTTTTTTCCCCCCCTTAACGCCTTGGGCGTTTCATAACCCCGGGGCCGCTAAGGGGCTTTCCCGGGGGGATGCTCCGCAAACGCCCCTAACACACCCCAGAAAAACAGCGCCGGCGGGGGGCCTCCCCCCCGCGGGCGCTTTTTTAAACCCATCAGGGGCCGCGGCAAAGAGGCCCGGGCGGCGTTTAAATTAACGCCATGGTTTCCCGGGGCCCGGGATCGGGGGGGTGTTTTGGCAAAAGCGCAGCAAATCCCTGCGCCGTTTCCGATCCCCGGGCATTTTTTTTTGGGGAGCCTTGTAAAGGTCCCTTTCATTACCCGGCCGGTTTCCCCACTTCCGTCCGCAGACTGGGGAAGGGGGGAAAACCCCCCATCTTTGTACACCCAAAAAAGCTTTGCCTAGGGCAATGCTTTTAGGTTTTTTTAAAAACAATCGCGCCCCCTAGTGGTCAATTTACCACGGGTGGTCAATGTTAAAAGTAAAAAAAAAAAAAAAAAAAAGTTTTAAAAGTAAAAAAAAAAAGAAAAAGTTTTTGAAAGTTAAAATCACCCCCCTTTCCCCCCAAATTTTTACAAAAAAAAATCCTTTTAAAATAAAAAAAAAGTTACCCATATTGGTTTAATCGCTGCGTCCGAAAAAAAACCCGATCTTTAAAAAATAAACATCTTTTTTATCCCGTACGCTAAACCATCGTTTTAAAAAAAAAAAATTTCCCAAAACCCCCAAAATTGCGTTTTTTGGTTTTTTTCGTCACAAAAAAAAATGAAATAAAAATGACCCAAAAAAGTCCCCATGCATTCCAAACTGCTAGAAAAAAATTTTTTTACACTTCAGCCCAAAAAAAAAAATGCCCCCACTGACGGTCCGTAGGTTTATTTTAAAAAAAAGTTATTGGCCAACAAAAGGGCGCCGTGGCGCAAATTTCCCAAAAAAAAAAAATGTTTGGAATTTTTTTACGGTACCAAAAAAAAGGGAAACCCTACATGTTTGGTATTCCCGGTTTTTTTTTAAAAAACCCTTAAAAATTTCAGATAACACATTGTATTGCCCCGATAAATTGAACGCCAAAAAGCAAAAACCCGAAAAAACAGGGCCCAAAAATACATTTTTTTTCACAATTTGTCCCACTTGGAATTTTTTTGCGGTTCCCAGTATATTCTATAGTATAGTGAATAACACCATTAGAAAGTACATCTTGTCCCGCAAAATAAAAGCCCTCATCTGTCTATGTAGGTGGAAAAATAAAAAAGTTATGGCTTTCAGAAGGCGAGGAAGGAAAAACGAACGTGTCACCAAAAAAAAAATGCCTGGTCCTTAAGGGGTTAACAAGAAAAACTGAAATATCACGTGGTCTTAAGTATTCAGACACTTTGTTCAGTTTTGAGTAGAAGCACCTTTTTGAGCTTGTACAACCATGAGTCTTCTTGGCAATGATGCAACATGTTTTTCTCACCTGGATTCGGGGATTACCACAATTCTGTCTCTGGGCTCATTATGCAGTTCCTCATGATTAGACCTCATGATTCTCATTTGCTCTGACATGCACTGTGAGCTATAAGGTCTTATATAGACAGGTGTGTGCCTTTCCTAATCAAGTCCAATCAGTTTAATTAAAAACAGCTGGACTCCAATGAAGTAGAACTATCTCAAGGAGGATCAGAAGTAAATGGACAGCATGTGAGTTAAAATGAGTGTCACAGCAAAGGGTCTGAATACTTATGACCATGTGATATTTAGGTTTTTCTTGTTCAACAAATTTGCAAAAATATCTACATTTCTGTTTTTTTCTTTCAAAATGGGGGGCAGAGTGTACATAAATGGGCAAAAAAATTGACTTTTTGGATCTTGCCAAATGGCTGCAATGAAATAAGAGTGAAAAATGTAAAGGGGTCGGAATACTTTCCGTATCCAGTGTATTTCTTTGTATAGGAGAAATGGAGACAATGTATTATAAAATGATTTTAAACCAACACTGCAAAAACTGAACTTTTGGGCACTGCGTATGATTTAGCAAATCCAAGCACTTTGTATAATATATATAAATGTATATGAGAGTTAGGTGTTATGTGGGTCTGGAAATGTTGCCAAATAACAGCTTCTGGGTGTGGGAAAGATGCAGCCAACAATAACAAACTCCATAATGCTATCTAACTAAGTTTTGATTCCCTAAGCTTGCTTAACACCTTCCTAACTACCTAACTAATCTAAATAGCAGCTTTTCCTGCCTAAAATCATTAATAAACACATCTTGTGCCTGCAACCAAGCAAGCCGACAGAGAGCAGTCTGTACAGTAGAGGGAGCTTTGTTTGGTCTTCATACAATCCAGTGTTTTAGTATGACACGCACATGACTGCCGCCGCTATTAGAATCGCTTAACTCTAAAATTCCCTGGGCACTTAAGAGGGCGAAACTGACCAAAAAACTGAAGCGGGAATGCAGCCTGATAAAGTCATGGCAGCGCCAGCTGAAAAAAAACAAGCTGAGGGCTCAGGTGGCAACATCAGTAGGCCACAGAGCGCCACAGTGACAGAGTGTGGAGGTGACGGCAGCAGCCACAGCAGCAGCATGAGGTCAGACAGTGGCACAATGACATTCTGGAGGTGGCAAAAACAGGAGTAGGCCACAGAGTGGCACAATGACAGAGTTTGGAGGTTACGACAGGAGCAACAGAAGCAGTATGAGGTCAGACAGTGGCACAATTACATTCTGGAGGTGGCAAAAACAGGAGTAGGCCACAGAGTGGCACAATGACAGAGTGTGGAGGGCACGGCAGGAGCAACAGCAGCAGCATGAGGTCAGACAGTGGCACAATGACATTCTGGAGGTGGCACAAACAGGATTAGGCCACAGAGTGGCACAATGACACAGTGTGGAGATGGCACAAACAGGAGTAGGCCACAGAGAGGCACAATGACAGAATGTGGAGGGTACGGCAGCACCCACAGCAGCAGCATGAGGTCAGACAGTGGCACAATGACATTCTGGAGGAGGCAAAAACAGGAGTAGGCCACAGAGTGGCACAATGACAGAGTTTGGAGGTTACGACAGGAGCAACAGCAGCAGCATGAGGTCAGACAGTGGCACAATGACATTCTGGAGGTGGCAAAAACAGGAGTAGGCCACAGAGTGGCACAATGACAGAGTTTGGAGGTCATGGAAGGAGCAAGAGCAGCATCATGAGGTCAGACAGTGGCACAATGACATTCTGGAGGTGGCACAAACAGGATTAAGCCACAGAGTGGCACAATGACAGAGTGTAGAGGGCACGGCAGGAGCAACAGCAGCAGTATGAGGTCAGACAGTGGCACAATGACATTCTGGAAGTGGCAAAAACAGGAGTAGGCCACAGAGGGGCACAATGACAGAGTTTGGAGGTTATGGCAGGAGCAACAGCAGCAGCATGAGGTCAGACAGTGGCACAATGACATTCTGGAGGTGGCAAAAACAGGAGTAGGCCACAGAGTGGCACAATGACAGAGCTTGGAGGTTACGGCAGGAGCTACAGCAGCAGTATGAGGTCAGACAATGGCACAATGACATTCTGGAGGTGGCAAAAAAAGGAGTATGCCACAGATTGGCACAATGACAAAGTGTGGAGGTGGCACAAACAGGAGTAGGCCACGGAGTGGCACAATGACAGAGTTTTGAGGTCACAGCAGGAGAAACAGCAGCAGCATGAGGTCAGACAGTAGCACAATGACATTCTGGAGGTGGCACAAACAGGCGGAGGCCACAGAGTGGCACAAAGACAGTGTGTGGAGGGCTCGGCAGGAGCAACAGCATGAGGTCAGACAGTGGCACAATGACATTCTGGAGGTGGCAAAAACAGGAGTAGGCCACAGAGTGGAACAATGACAGCTTGGAGATTATGGCAGGAGCAACAGCAGCAGTATGAGGTCAGACAGTGGCACAATGACATTCTGGAGGTGTCACAAACAGGAGTAGGCCACAGAGTGGCACAATGACAGAGTGTGGAGCGCACGGCAGGAGCAACAGCAGCAGCATGAGGTCAGACAGTGGCACAATGACATTCTGGAGGTGGCAAAAACAGGAGTAGGCCACAGAGTGGCACAATGGCAAAGTGTGGAGGTGGCACAAACAGGAGTAGGCCACAGAGTGGCACAATGACACAGTGTGGAGATGTCATCAACAGCAGCAGCATGAGGTCAGACAGTGGCACAATGACATTCTGGAGATGGCAAAAACAGGAGTAGGCCACAGAGTGGCACAATGACAGAGTGTGGAGGTCACGGCAGGAGCAACAGCAGCAGCATGATGTCAGACAGTGGCACAATGACATTCTGGAGATGGCAAAAACAGGAGTGGCACAATGACACAGTGTGGAGGGCACGGCAGCAGCCACAGCAGCAGCATGAGGTCAGACAGTGGCACAATGACACAGTGTGGAGGGCACGGCAGCAGCAGCAGCATGAGGTCAGACAGTGGCACAATGACATTCTGGAGGTTGCACAAACAGGAGTAGGCCACAGAGTGGCACAATGACAGAGTGTGGAGGTCACGGCAGGAGCAACAGCAGCAGCATGAGGTCAGACAGTGGCACAATGACATTCTGGAGATGGCAAAAACACGATTGGCCCCAAGACACAGTGTGGAGGGCACGGCAGCAGCCACAGCAGCAGCATGAGGTCAGACAGTGGCACAATGACATTCTGGAGGTGACAGTGGCACAATGACATTCTGGAGGTGACACAAACAGGAGTACATGAAAAAACTTTGAGACTCTCGGTTCACATATCATGATCAGAACATGTTTAAGCTGCCCACGACTTCAACGTGGTCTCAAATCGGGCAGTCCTATCCTATCTTTACCTCTCAATCGAGCCAATCAGGCCTCTCACAGGCTGTCATAAGAAGGGCAGCTTTGCAGGTTGGGTGTTTTTTATTTTTTCTCTCTGAATAATGGAGGTCGGTGACCCAGTGAGAGGCCTGATTGGCTCGATTGAGAGGTAAAGATAGGATAGGACTGCCCGATTTGAGACCACGTTGAAGTCGTGGGCAGCTTAAACATGTTCTGATCATGATATGTGAACCGAGAGTCTCAAAGTTTTTTCATGTATGATAGATAGCATAAATGCTTCTTTAGGGATTTCGACGTAGTGTACAAACAGGAGTAGGCCACAGAGTGGCACAATGACAGAATGTGGAGGGCACGGCAGCAGCCACAGCAGCAGCATGAGGGCAGGCAGTGGCACAATGACATTCTGGAGGTGGCAAAAACAGGAGTAGTCCACAGAGTGGCACAATGAGAAAGTGTGGAGGTGGCACAAACAGGAGTAGGCCACAGAGTGGCACAATGACAGAGTTTGGAGGTTACGACAGGAGCAACAGCAGCAGTATGAGGTCAGACAGTGGCACAATGACATTCTGGAGGTGGCAAAAACAGGAGTAGGCCACAGAGTGGCACAATGACACAGTGTGGAGATGTCGTCATCATCATCAGCAGCATGAGGTCAGACAGTGGCACAACGAATCATTGTGGAGGGCACTGCAGCAGCAGCAGCATGAGGTCAGACAGTGGCACAATGACATTCTGGAGGTGGCAAAAACAGGAGTAGGCCACAGAGTGGCACAATGATACAGTCTGGAGGTGGCAAAAAAAGGAGTAGGCCACAGTGTGGCACAATGACACAGTGTGGAGGTTACGACAGGAGCAACAGCAGCAGTATGAGGTCAGACAGTGGCACAATGACATTCTGGAGGTGGCAAAAACAGGAGTAGGCAACAGAGTGGCACAATGACAGAGTTTGGAGGTTACGACAGGAGCAACAGCAGCAGTATGAGGTCAGACAGTGGCACAATGACATTCTGAAGGTGGCAAAAACAAGAGTGGCACAATGACACAGTGTGGAGATGTCGTCATCAACAGCAGCAGCATGAGGTCAGAGAGTGGCACAATGACAGAATGTGGAGGGCATGGCAGCAGCCACAGCATGAGGTCAGACAGTGGCACAATGACACAGTGTGGAGGGCACGGCAGCAGCAGCATGAGGTCAGACAGTGGCACAATGACATTCTGGAGGGTGGCAAAAACAGGAGTAGGCCACAGAGTGGCACAATGACAGAGAGTGGAGGTGAAGGCAGGAGCAACAGCAGAGAGTGGCACAATGACAGGGTGTGGAGGTGACCGCAGCAGCAACAACAACAGCAGCATGAGGTCAGAGAGTGGCAAAATGGCACAGTGTGGAGGTAACGGCACCAGCAACAGCAGCAGCAGCATGAGGTCATAGAGTGGTACAATGACAGAGTGTGGAGGTGGGTGGCAATACTAGTCCCTGGTAAAGATGGTGGTAGGCAGATGGAGAAACTGTCAGCAGATGTGTGGCATCAGGCGGGTGGCGGCATCAGAATAGTGGCTGAGGCCGGTAGTTTGAACCCAGACTCATTTCTCAAAGTTTTGGTGAGGTGTCATGGCTGATGTTATCTGACCCCTAAGGCATTAGTGTGTGGAAATCCTGGCCGATCCACGCCTTTTTTCATCTTGACAAAAGGTCACCGTTCCACATTCCCGGTGGCAAGGGGGGTTCCCTTGGGGTAATGTTAGCCCCCGCGCATGAACCCGCTCTGATGCCCACTCGGGCCGGACAGGACGCTTCCCCATGAAAATCAAAATTTGGGGGCCACCACCCGTTTGGCTGCCCGTGCCCAGCCCCCCTTCTAACTGGGATGGCAGAGTGCTTTCAAGTAGGCCACCACCGTTGGTTCAGGGTCTGCCCAGGCCGCTGCTGTGGGCGATGCCCTCCTCAAAGGGGGTGAAGGGCTCTCATCAGCGACTCCAGACTTATTGCTGCTGATAGAGGGGAAAAGCTCCTCCCCCCCCCCCCCCCCCCATCTTTCCACACGCGTGCAGTGGCAGGGCGCTGAGGAACCCCGGTCACCCGCAAGGAGGACGATCCGCCCCTAGGCAGCACCCAACTGACAACGAAGGATTTCTCTTATTTTGAGTTTGTCCCCCCCTCAGCAGCTGGGAAAAAGGCCCCTTTTTGGGAACGGAGCAAGGGTCCAATGGGGGTGGAGAGCCAGAAGTCATCCTCTGCCGGTGCTGACTTTTCGGCTGTCACAGCCAGGCAAATAAGCATGCTGGGGCCCATTCACAATGACTCCAAGGGACTCCCTGCCCCAATTCCACTGTATACGGGCACGGTGTTTGCGGGTCATTCCCTCATCTCCATCTACCTCCTCCACTGCTCCTCTCCTCTGCTCCCGGTCACCTGGGAAAGAAAACCATTTTTACCGAAAATGCTTCTGCTCCAATGTCCTCCCCCTCCCGTTCAGTCCCCCCCGGATCATTGGCCGCAAGATGTAGTCCCACTTCTCCAGCCCCTCCCCCAACAGATTTTTCAGCTCTTTCCCAGACAGAAGAGTGGAATGACGTTTTTCATCCCGTAGTCCTGGCGATGAAAAAAAACGGGGGGCCCCCCCGAAGGGCCTCGCAAAAGGGCGGGTGTCCGATGTTTCCACTGGCGAAATCAAAGTTCACAGGGGGAGTACACCTGCTCCCTGGATCATGTTAATGCCTTTCCTGTTAAAAGTCGACCCAACCCCAAAAACGGTAAAACATCGCATATCAGCGTGTGTTGGGGGAGGCCAATTCTGTGCTGAAACTCGAGGAGGGTGTCCCGGGCTTTGTAGGAAGGGATAAAGTGCATGCCATTTCCCGGGCCCATTTTCACAATTTTTTAAAGGGATGGGGGGAAGACTTCAGGAACTTTTTCACAACCAGATTGAAACGTGACCATAAGGGCGCAGGGACTCCCCCCTTTGGTCACCAGACACATGTTCCCCCCCTTGCCCATCACCATTTCCGATTTCATTTGGCGCGGAGAAAGCCCCAAAATCGATTCTTGCTGCAGACGCGGAGCATTTTCCTCCCCTGTTGACTTCGTTCCCCAAGGGCAACCATGTAGAACTGCGTGAACCCTTGCCCCCACAGTGGTTGAGGGGAGCAGCACTTGTGGGGGCTGAGTGGGGGGGTAAAGGAGGGGAGGCGGGGGACTTGGCGCGGAGCAGCAGTTGACAACGTGGAAAGAGAAAGCGGCGTCTCCTGTCCAATTGTTGGTGGGTGGGCAGGAAGCAAATTCACCCAGGGGGGCCATAAAGGACTTTTCGGGCCTGACATAGTTACAGCCCCACACTCCGCGTGCCGTGCAACTTGGAAAACCATAAGTTAAAGGGAGGGCTCACCTTTTTTCTATATTTGTGAAGGCTGGTACTCCCTTTTTTGGAAAATAAATTATGGCTTGGAAACTCCCCATTGGGAGGGGGAATCCCCTTTTGGGAAAAAGGGAGGGACTACGTACCAACAACTTGGCGGGAGCACGGTCGTTCTCACTTAGGAGGTTGGATCCCATCTGTTGTCTCTTTGCAATCCTCTTTAAACCGGGGTGGGCCATGGAGCGAGGAGCATTTGGACCAGGGATGAGGGCAAAAAGAAAAGGCCCCCTTCTGCAGGGTGGTGGAGCCTTGATGGCTGCAAGGGCAGGGGTCCCACTGGGCGCTGCTGCTGTTGTTTCTGCGGCGGCAGGAGGCCCACCCATCGACCACGGTTCTGCCGGACACCGGATGTTGGTCATGTGGTGACGGGGGGTGGGGTGCCACGTTAGCCCCCTGGCCCCGCTTCCTTTCTGTCCAAAACTACATATACCCATATTCGACTCCTGGGTTTCCTAGCAAAGAATGCCACACCGCCGAGTAGGTTTTTTACCGCCAAAGCTCCCACTGAGTGATACTACGTGCTCCCTCCTGAGCCCTGTCCGCTACTTTTTTGGGACCTGCGGCGGGTTTTCTACCCCGGGGCCCCTTGGTCCCGACCCGCACTGCTGCTACCCTACTGACTCCGGGCCCCCACTACGCACTTGCTAGCTGGCGCGCTGTGCGCAAAAATGACCCCTCTTTCCCGACGATGGTGAAGCCCTTGCTTCCCGGGTCCCAATGCGGCGGCTATTTCATCATCGATTTTTGTTTGATCTTCATGCTGTCCTCCTCAAAGGTCTTTGGAAGCAGAGGTGCCCCTCCAACTGACCTCCAAGCCCCCTTCCAATCATACTTTGCCGCCTACTGCAAGAAACAGGGGATATTGGCCCATTTCTTTGCTGCCAGTGCTGCTGACTGTCCTCCTCAAATTGTTCATCCTCGCTATTAGTGGCCGAGCCCAGACCCCCAAGTAGCTCTGGCTGAGGGAACCGGAGGGACAGTGGTGGGTTAGGACAGGGTGAGGGCCCCCGACCCCCCCCGGGCCATGCCAAAAGGGGTTTTTTGACTTTCCCATGACTCTGGAAAAGGGTTGTCAGATGAAAATGGGGGGAAATGGTTGACTAGTCAACCAATCAAAACACTTGGGGTTGTGGGCAACACCGGGGCTAGATGACCGGCAGTTCTGGCCTCACCCAGTGACCCCTGCCAATGTCCCCCCTTTCTGTGCTGCGACCCGGGCCCCGCTAGGAAAAGTTTTACCCCTGCCACCGATGTGAAGAGCCTGAAACCCCTCTGTTGAACTTTTGTTCTAAAATGTCGACTCTGTTTAATGAAGATATCTTTATAGATAATTACAACCTTATTGACTCCAAATGAAACCCACTAAAGTTGGGTAACCCTTTTGGGTATAAAAATTTCGCCCACAAATGCCAGGAAAAATTTACTTTATGTGCCGTTTTAAAAAAACCTTTTATTTTATTGAAAAAAAAATAAACAGGCGTAAAATTAACCTTCAGATATGAATTATGTACATTTTAAAATTTCTTCTTTGGGGTTTAAAAACACCTTTTTTTTATACCCCAACAGCAGAAAAACGCTTAATTACCTTGGGGTGTAAATTGGGCCCAAAAAAATGACTGCCAAAAATTACCAGCTTTGTAGCGGTTAAAGTACGGTGTATTTTACTGACCACAAAAAGCAGAAAAAAAACCTTTTTTTAACCCTTTAGACATGAAAAATTTTGCTCCAGGCAAAATTTCTTCTTTGCTTTTAAAAACCCGTTTCTTTTAGTGACCACAACAGCAACAAAAAACTGAATTAACCCCTTTTGGATCTAAATTGGGGGAAAAAAAATGAGCACCAAAAATTAAGTGGTTTTGGATTGTAAAACCTGTTTCTTTAAAGAATTTTCAACAGTAAAAGGGTTTAAAAACCCCTTTGGGTATTTAATGTGTCAAAAACTGGCAATAGTATTAAAAATGTAATCAGCTAATTGGGCGCACATGGACTTTTTTTCCTCCCCCCAAAATTAACGGAAAAGAAAAAGTCTCTGAGGCAAGCTGTGACAGCCCCCCCAAAAATTTCTGTATAAAATTGGGTGTGAACTGCCCAATCGAATCCGGGTTATAAGTGCGGGGACGTCACAGCATCCCCCCGGTCTTGATTTGGCTTTATCTCGCACATGTCATGTAGGCTACTCCTTTCTTCTCCCCGGTTTTGCCCCATGTAATGCCATGTGTCACAGCCCTTTTATCAATTAAAAAAACCCGCTTTGTTCCCCCAAATCACCTCAAAATTCACTTCGTTCAAATCAAAATTTTTCCCGAAATTCTAAACCCATTTAATGTTTTTTTCACCCATTCAAAATTTTACATCCCAAAACCCAACTTTTTAACCTTTTAGATGCAACGGGAATGAGAAATAGTGTGCAACCAGATCGTGGGGTACAGAGCAGTTGTCAATGCCTAATGAAAGCCTCCATACGCCATTCCTCTATACTACACCTGCCACACAGGAATCTAGTCATCTGGGGGCCCTTTTTTGCAATCGTTATACCTTATTCGATTGTGTGCTCCCAATTTACTTTTGTTAGAAGGACTTGAAGTACACACCAACACACCAACCAATATATATATATAATATATATATTTTTTATATTTTTTTGGAAACATCGAAATTGATCAATCTATAAATACAGAAATGTTATTTTTTCCAAAAGTGAACTTCATGAAAATAAACCCCCACAAAAATGGCACAATTACGTTTTTTATGTTCACAGTCGACCCTTTCGTTTTTTTGTACATGATATGATATGTTCAATATCATTAAAAAGTACATCTTGTCCCACAAAAAATAAGCTCTTATTGGTCTATGTAGGTGGAAAAATGACAAAGTTATAGTTCTTTGAAGTCAGGGGGGAAGAAACTTCAGAACAAAAAATAAAATACCTGTGGTGTTAAAAGGTTAAACAGTAGAGTTAAATTTCTGAGATGTATACTAAAGATGTGCATTGTATAAAAGGACAACAACCAAGATGTAGTTTCTTTTCACACATGTTAGTTGACTTCTGTTCCAAAGAAACATTTTAAGGGGCTGTCTCACCATGCAATTTCACAAAGCCACAGGCAGCTTTAGGCTCACTCTTCTTGGTCAGGCTGTGGATGTTTCTACAGCAATGACTGAGATATCAGCTGTGCTATTCCTTACTAAGCCGGATTAAAGCTTGTCAGTAAGTAATGTAAATGAGTTCTGGCCTTTCAAAGTAATAAACAGAGCAGGGGTTGAGTCATTATCCTGACCATTGCTTCAGCCTGTGGGAGCAGAGGCTGGTAGCCGGTAACTAGGGGAACTTGTCTGCAAAAGTAGGAGATAAGATCAGAACTGCAATGTATTTGGTAATAGTCTTTATTTACCTTTCCCTACATGTTTAAAGTTAGTCAATGTGTTGAGAATACCCTCTCAACAAGCAAATACTGACCCTTCATTAGAAGACTTAGACAGAGAACACGATTTCAGGCAGCATAACCAGCTAGACCTAAATGAGAAAGAGATAAAAGAAACAATAAATGGATTGAGACATTGCAAAAGGTAAAATGCGCTTTACGTAGGTGATACACGCTTTAAGAGCAACATGTAAAAATGGCGCTGTGCTAGTTATCTGGTGTCAAAAATCTTTAGCAGACCTGTTCTATAGATCTATAAACAGTCGCATTCCAATTTTTGGCACAACACTTTTTAAGGTGCCAAAGATTAGCGGCGTTCTGGGGGTGTTGCACTACATTCTTAGAAGTGGACACATTTATGATTCTTTGACGCCAAACCTAGGGGCATAACAGTTTAGAACAGCCAGACCAGGCTAGAGGTGGTCCGTCTGAGCAAGACTTGTCGTGTTGGCTCTACAATACACCTGTATGTATGAACTGCAGAAGAACAGGTTCATACATTCTGGAGCATTCTATACTACCTTAAAGCTATTTAGAACTGGCCTGTTAGCGGCAAATTTCATACATGTCACCCATAGTGTTCTTTTTGTTGAAACAACAGATAACATGGAGTTCTTATACCTAAGGTCATCTGTGTTACCTGAATACTTTCTCACCTTACCCAACATATTCGCAACTTGGATTTATAATATATTTAAGCCAATTGTACCCATACACACTTCTGCGCTACAGTACTTAACTTGCGGTGTGTACACTATCTTTAGTGGACCAGACCCTTTCTCTCCTCAACTGCATATACAGCTACGAAATACAGTAGCTGGAAAGAATATGGACAAATATATCCAAAAGTATCCACAACATAGAGTTACCCGTTCCTCAACCATGGGATCAAAGGTAACCTCGGAACTCCTCTATGCACAGCCCAAAAGAAAAAACATTCCTAAACCCCACTTAATTTGGGACCTTCCAACCATGGTGAAAAAATCATCGTCACAGAAAGCCCAAAATCTGGAGCTGAACTCAGACTCATGCCAAGACACCGACTCCGATCTCAGTGATACCTCTATGCATGCATTATTGTTAGCCAAGGTTCTCCCTGGTTATGCCACCCGGGGACAGGGGGTTTTGACGAAAAACCCTCCATCAACCTCCCCTTTTTCACAAATAACAACAAACTTGCGCTCAGTCTCTATAGAAGAAGATGTAACCAGAATAGAGGTTACAGTGACATCTAACCAACTGACCAAGACTGCTAAGGAAAATTAGAGGGTTCGAGAAAGGAAGAAAAACAATTTACGCTTTATTAGGATTCTTGATCCATCACTCCGGATTCCTTGGCGAGATTTCTAACTACAGACTCACCGGAGGCAGTGGGATTGGATAAAACTGAAGATCCTATTCTGATAGAACAGGTTTCTAGGGTGGGAGTTAGAAGAGAACGGGGTGGAAGACCTCGGCCGGTCATTGATAGATATCATAATTGGACCATTAAAGAGATGGTGTTGAAAGCATACCGGCAAAAGAAGGAACTGAAGATAGCAGGCACCAAAATACTGATATTTCAAGATTCTGCGCAAGTAGCAAGAAAAAGGCCTTAGACCAGGTCTGCAAGCATTTTCATGATAGCAATATATGATTCCAACTAATCTACCCGGTGAAACTGAGAGTCCAGGACAATGGGCAGATGATAACATATGACTTCCTGGAAGATGCATCTAGAAGATTTCTCCAGTTGCGGTAGATTAGATCCAGTGACAGTCATATTTGTTTAACTTACCATGTAGAGAATAGATCTATCAACCTACATTATTTCTAATTAGTTGGGTAACAACTCTGCCTTACAAGACCAATTGGTCTTATTGTAATCCAGGTTACACAGAATGTCCTTGACCAGTTGTCAAGTTGACAGTTCTATATGTTTGGTTCACTCACAAAATGGGTTTTCTGAGAAAAAGATGTTTTGGATGACATTTATTCTCTATGGTATTGTTGAAGTGGTCGTGGCTCATCGTCCTCCCCTGGTTATGTTAGATGATAGGAGCGCTTGCTGGGACGCTCTGTGCAATTTTTTATATCTATATACATCAGCTGCACTTCCTTTTAAAGATGCAGGATGAGTTCCCATAGTTCTTTAGCAGACTATGCGGTAGTTTTAATATTTTTACACGGAATCTGGTGGGCCTCAACACTTTAGAAAAAAGGAGGCTGGTACTTGCCTACCTGAAATGCCTAAAAGCAGACAAAATATGTCTCCAAGACACTCAATGGAAACCAATTTTATTCTTTTAAAGGCAAGTTGGCTGGACCCACCAGTGTTAGCCAAGTACTCAACACAATCTCATGGTGTGGCAATATATTTTCGTACCGATTTAGTACAGGTCATAGAAGACCAATATATAGACACCGATGGGAGATTTATCTATCGAAAAGTAACAGTAGATAACAAAAAATATTTCCTCCTTAACATCTATGCATCCAATGCTGCTAATGATACTTTTTATAGAGAGCTCACATCTTTTCTTCTTCAGAGAGACCACTCAAATTATTTAGGAGATTTTAATTTAGCACCTAACCCAACTGTAGATAGGTCAGGTCGGTCTACAGACGGGGATGAGATTCATCTTCTCATGCAAACCCCGATGGATAGTTTTGTGGTATATGATCACTGGAGGGCAATAAACCCTACGGACAGATCATATACTTTCCATTCCACGGTGCATGAAACCTTTTTTTACTAATTTACCTATTGCTAATATTTACTTCAACCCACAAGAAAAAAAACAAGTAATCATCAGCTTCCGATTAACTCAATAGAAATCAAAAAAACTACTACAATCAGAAGAAAAAGTATTTATAAAATCATGATTTTTATTAATACTAAAAATACAAATAAAAATAATATCACAACATATTAAAAAATACAGTAATGGGGAAATGACAGTATCAAAGGGGTAATGTTCTCAATTATATGTAGTAATAATGTCGATCCACACTAACATGATTCAAATATACACAATATATAAAAAAGATACATCAAAAAGTGTAATATATACAGGTGCAATATACACTATATATATTAAATATACATATAAGGGAGCTTGTGTGGCAGATACCAATTTGGGTGATATCATTAGACTATCATTATTGTCGTTTTTATTGTTTTGATTCCACCTATCATGTGTTTTGATTTATTTACACTCTATTATGAAATTTCTGTTATTTTTTTTATAGATACTTTTTCTTCTGATTGTAGTAGTTTTTTTAATATCTACTTCACTTTATGCAGAGGTCACTGGTGCCGACATACTACCCATTCTTGTCTCGGACCATGCCCCAATTAAACTGGAAATTTTACTTCCTTCTGATAGATCTAGATCGTGGCATTTCCCATCTTTTCTTTATGACTCAGAGGATTTTAAAACATTTCTAAAAATTCATTGGAAACTATTTTTATCTGATAATGCAGCACACACAGAGGAGACCCTGCTATTATGGTTGACAGCAAAAGTGGTTCTTCAGGGCCATGTTATGAGCTATGTAGGGATGAGGGCCCTGAATGCAGAATTTGGAGACTTACACTTTGCCCCATGGGAAGCCCAAGCTTGACACACACTTTTCCCCTCTGCTTCTACAAAAGCAAAATATGTTGAAGCGCAGGGACTTTTAGACACCTTTTTGAGAGGTCACGCAATACGGTAGATCAGAAATAGCTAAAGTAAATTTTACAGATGGGGAAACAGGTAGGGAACACTTTTGACTAATATGACAAAGCAATGGACAACTATGCCCCCTATCTCAGCAATCAAATGCCTCCTAACTGGGAAACTTCTCACTCACCCCAGCAAAATTGAACAAACATTTGTAGAATATTTTGAGACCCTGTACAGTGCAACCACCTATAATGTAAGGAAGTTCTCTTCATTCTCAGATAATGTAGAAACCCCACACCTCACAGAGGAATAACATCTACATTTAGAGCAGGACATTACAGAAGAGGAGGTCCGTCTGGCAATTGCTTCCATGGAAAATAACAAAACTCTAGGTCTGGATGGTTTCTCCGCAGAATTAAAAAAAAAATTAAGTTAGAATTGGCCCCTTATCTGATTTAATTAATGACATTTACATTTGTTCTTTAACAGTCGAGTCTTTCTTTGATTCAAGAACCATTTTAATTCTGAAGCCGAACAAGGACCCCTTCTCATATACATGATACAGACCCAAATCTTTATTAAATCAGGATTACAAATTATTGGCAAAGATTATTGCAATTCGGCTCTAGAATTTCCTTCCAACCATCTCTCGCCCCTTTCAGTCCGGCTATATATTAAAGCTGCTATATTTTAGCTGCTCAGGAGCCAGAACACCCGGTATTCGTGCTAATAAGCCTGAGTGCCAAAAAAGCCTTTGACAAGGTTTCTTGGTCTTTCTTGGATGCCACTCTGACATGTAGGAGGTTTGGCTTTTTGCTCACACATTTTCTGGACCACTTACACTTCAACGCCAATACTACCCTCATCCTTAATGGCCAAATATCACAAACAATAGATTTGTTCCAGAGGGTAAAACAGGGATGTCCCCTCTCACCCATCTGATTCACTCTCTCATTAGATCCGTTGCTGTGGCATATTAGTCAATCTCCCCTATTTAAAGGAGTTGTCTCCCCACAGGGTTTCAAAGAATGCATGAAAGAAATTCTCTGTCACTTCCTGGTTCAGACTAATTTGCATAAGCTCCATTGTGCTTGTACAGCTCCGTTGTGCTTTCAGATGCTAATTAGATTAGATTAGCTTCTCAAACTACTCACATGACTTCTTATCTGATCCCCAAAACAAAAGCCCTAATTACAGAGCTGTTTACTTGAGATAAATCAAGCTTTTTACTGTCTGGCAGCACAGGACACTGACTGACACTGCTGACCTGTGTGATGACTCACTCTCTGTTATCTCATTGAACAAACAGCCGGGGAGATTTGTTTACAGGTTGGTTACTGAGGGAACTGAAATAGCCATGGAGGTAATAAATTCACTTGTATCTCTTTAGGGAAAACAGAGGAACAATGCAATATATTTGGAAAATGTCTTTATTTTGTGTTCCCTACAATTTGAAAGCTATTCTTTGTAGCGAGACAACCCCTTTAAGGGAATAAGGAAAAAAGCCTATGAGATGAGACTTACAGCGTACGCAGATGATATGCTACTTATAACGAACACTAGGCAAAATGTAGCCCTAATACTGCAAAAAATAAAAAAATTGGAAAGTCTCATGGGTTATAATATTAACGTGGATAAAAGCGAGGTTCTTCTGCTGAAATGACCGACCATCCCGCTATAGTCCACCGCCCATCCAATCCGTTGGTGTACCTCCACACTTAAGTACTTAGGTGCTCTGCTCCCCAGAAATACTATTTGTACCTATTTAAATGATAGGGAAGCTAGTATGCATGCTGTGAATCAATCTTCTGCGCTGAGAAGATGCAGAGAGAGGATGGACAGGAGATTAGGAGTATGCATGGGTGAACATGTGCACTCACGAGTCTGCGACCTGTAGTGATGAGATGCAGAAGACGCCAGTGCCGGCAGCCTATAAGAAAGAATGGGCAGGTCGGTGACTATAGAGACAAGAGGATCCAATGGAGCCCCTATAAGGCATGATATCCAGAAATCGGTAGGAGAGTTTTAATTGACATATATTGAAAACTTTTTTGTTTTTTTAAGGTCTTTGATCTAAAAGGCAATACTTGTAGTGAGACAACCCCTAATCTTTCTAGTTACATTTTTTTTCTTCTTAAAATGGAGTAGACTGAAGCTACTCATCATAAAGAACGCAGGGTTAAAATGTTTTTTGCTCTTTGGTGCAAGGTGATTAACACTTTTCCACTACAAGTCCAGCAGAAACGACATTCCTGTTTCGGAACCACCACCTGGTATTTGCACCAACAGATGATGGGAACAGATCCAGTGCGTTTACATTCCACAGATAGATAACCCTACGGTCCGCACGTTGTTATTGCAAAATCTAGCTTTTATATTCGATTAAACCT
The DNA here is from genome assembly GCA_025379985.1 of Phyllomedusa bahiana. NCBI lineage: Eukaryota > Metazoa > Chordata > Amphibia > Anura > Hylidae > Phyllomedusa > Phyllomedusa bahiana. The sequence continues at coordinate 50,895 of JAODAL010018945.1, read as the reverse complement.
GAGATCTATGCCAAACAGGCCTCTTAGACAGTATTGGGAACAGTGAGACTACAACATTGGTGGCGTGCTACATACATCTACTGGTTCGGAGCATGGGTTCATGGGTTGAGGGGCATTCCATCCTTTTTTTCTTCTTTTGGATCCCTATTCTACATGGGAGCTCGGACAGGATGACTTATCGATTAGATACCGGGGTTGTGGGTGATGGGCCAGTGACACCCAGTAAAATTGAGACAAACCACTTAATTGTTTATCAGTTTTATTGAAATTGAAATTGTACAATTGTAAATGATTTACAGAATAGACCAGATTTTTCAACGTTTCACGTTACGAAATAAAAAAGTTTGTATTATTATTATAACACTATGTATGCTTTTATTGTTAGTTTTTTGACAACATGCTGTTTTCCAATGTGACAATATTATATGTCTATGTATGAACTACGATACTGTATTTATGTACGATAGATATGTTCATATTGTACTTTTCTGTCTGTAAATCAATGGAAGCAACAATAAAAAAAGTTTTAAAAAATGTGCTGTACATAATTCATTTTCCAAGCTTAGTCTGAGCTTCTTAAAAACACCTGACAACAACTATTAAGAAAATCTATTTTACATTACAGTAGTAGTAACACATGACTGTGATGTACCTCTAGTTCAGAGATATGCATGCTTGCATGTGGGAAAGTTTCACTATATGCAACTCTTTGATATACCCTATAAAGGGACACTGCAATCTATCTTTTTTTTTTTTTTAGCAAGTAATATTTGACCATGCAAAAAAAATAAAATGTGACTGACTCAGAGCACCTGACCATCTCTAGGACATGTCCAATTCAGTATAACATAAGAAGGTTTCAGGACGTCTTATATTAGTGATAAAATGCACTTTACCCAGCAGGCTCCTATGTGTAATACATTCGCAGTGCTGAGACTGGAAAATCTGAGCTATAGATCACTAATGTTCGAAAACTGCTCCTGAGACTGGGAAAGCTGAGGTACAGCTCAGTGATGATGCATTCTAAGACTACTACAGTTGGGTTACAAATCAGTGATGACACATCAAGAGGGTGCTTCTACAACTGGGAAAGCTAGGTAATAGTTGAGTGATGATATGTTCTGAGACTACTGCTGAGACTTGGAAAGCCAGGTTACAGCTCAGTAATGAGGTGTTATGAGACTGCTGCTGGTGTAGGGTTATAACCAGTAATTCACATTACTTTCAGCAGATGTCATCAGAATGCTGGGGAGGAAAAAAGAAAAAGCCTGGGAATTTGTGCAAGAGGAGCCAGCTATGAGAGAATAGAAAACAGAAGGGAGAGGTTGAGAGAGTTACGGGATTGCATAATACAGTAACAAGAGACGTTGGGAAAATTTCTGGGTTTCAATTTTGGAGTTAAAAATTGGGAATAACAATATTGTGGGCTTGTAAAGTGTAAATGGACATGGCGAGATGACGTGTGGTAGGAGATAGAAACTCTCGTCCCACATACTTGCCACTGAAGATTGTGTGGAAGAAGAGAAAGAGTCATGCAACAGTTCTCAGAGTTCCTAAGGTGATTTATTTTGAGGCTACCCATATCTACGAACTTGTTTGCCTATTTACGATTAATAAACCCTATTAAAAGACATCCCTTGTTTCGTTATTGTCTCATAGCTCACTGGCATTACACTTGGACTGGAAAAGCGGATTAGCTCAGTAATACATTCTGAGATTGCTGAAATGAGTAGAAGCTGTGCTGACAGCTCCTTATAGAATACCCTGACATGTCCCTTCTGTGTCATCTGACTCGCTGGTGGCTGACAGAAGAGTAACACATGATGCTGGAATTCCATGCACCATTTGTTAACATGCTTTTTTTTCTGCATGCAGACGACATACATTTAGAAGTAGTTGACTACTTGTACAGGTTAGAGAAAATATAACACGTCAGTGTTAGACTATGTTTTCATCAAGTTTGGAGCGTATCTGTTATATAAGAAAAACTGCTGCCCTGTATGTAAAATGAATGCATAGAGCCCCAATTTTCAGACAGAGCCCAAAACCAGTTTGAAAATTGTTTTCCATTAATATTGCCTTAGAAGAAGAAAAATCCTTCTGACAGTATATATATACAGTATCTCACAAAAGTGAGTACACCCCTCACTTTTTTGTAAATATTTTACTATATCTTTTCATGGGACAACGCTGATGATATGACACTGATACAATGTAGTCAGTTCACAGCTTGGATAACAGTGTAACTTTGCTGTGCCCTTAAAATAACTCAACACAAAGCCATCAATGTCTAAAGAGCTGACAACAAAAGTGAGTACATCCCTAAGTGAAAATGGGCAAACTGTGTTCAATTTGCCATTTTTCTCCATGGTATTATGTGACTTGTTAGTGTTACAAAGTTTCCAGTGTGAATGGGGAGCATGTGTGTTTAATTTGGTGTTATCACTCTCACACTCTCTAATACTGGTCACTAGAGGTTCAACGTGGCACCTCAGGGCAAAGAAGTGTCTGAGGATCTGAAAAAAATAATATTTACTCTACATAAAGATGACCCAGACTATAAGGAGATCTCCAACACCCTGGAACTGAGCAGTAGCACGGTGGCCAAGACTATACAGTGGTTTAACTAGACAGGTTCCAGTCGGAACAGGCCTCGCCATGGTCGACCAAAGAAGTTGAGTGCACATGCTCAGCATCATATCCAGAAATTGTCTTTTAAAAATAGACCTATAAGTGCTGCCACCATTGCTGCAGAGGTTAAATTGGAGTTAAGCGTGTGTGGCAGCAAACAGCTGAGGAGTACAAAGACAAGTGTGTTTTGCCTACAGTCAAGTATGGTGGAGGGAGTGTCATGATTTGGGGCTGCGTGGTGCTGACGGCTGTGGGCAGCTACCATTCATTGAGGGAAAATGAATGCCAACATGTACTGTGAAATACTGATGCAATGCATAATCCCCTCTTCTATTCCAACATGATAACGGCCACAAACACACTTCCAAGACCACCACTGCCTTGCTAAAGAAAATGAGGGTAAAGGTGCTGGACTGGCGAAGCATGTCTGCAGACCTAAACCCTATTGATTATCTGTGGCGCATACTCAAATGGAAGATGGAGGAGCGCAAAGTCTTTAACATCCACCAGCTCCATGATGTCGTCAAACTGCAACCTTTAAAGCTTTATTGAGCTCCATGCCCAAGAGAGTTTTAGCAGTGCTGGAAAATAATGGTGGCCACACAAATATTGACACTTATGGCACAATTTGTCCACTTTCACTTCGGGGTGTACTCACTTTTGTTGCCAGCGGTTTAGACATTGATGGTTGTGTGTTGAATTATTTTGAGGGCACACTAAATTTACACTGTTATACAAGCAGTACACGGACTAGTTTACATTATATTAAAGTGTCATATATTCTGTGTTTTCCCATAAAAAGATATAATACAATGTTTACAAAAATGTGACAGGTGTAAGAGGAGTTCATCCCGCGCCCCCTGCAGATATTTATCCTTACTTGAATTACCTTTTTTGAGGTAATTTTATATATTTTTGTAATTTTGGAACACTTTGTTACTTGGTTGTATCTCTTTGTCGCTATTTTTTTGATAGTACAGAAATACCTTTTATTTATTGAAGATTTACATTATTGCATTTTCTCAAATTAAAGGGGTGTTATAATATTTTAAAATGCTTGTTAGTCCTTTGGTGATGATAGAAAATACAAAAAAAAAAAAAAAAAATACCAATTATATTTTAAACCCACTTGTTTTAGTGCCACTACTGGTTCCAGTGCGCCCGCTGTTGATGTCACGATCAGCCAATCACAGGCCTTACCAGTCATGTGCCATATATTCAGCAATAGACCACTGCAGTCTGTGAATAGCTATGAAGAATAAACGTGATGTCATCCACTGGGATCAACATGACCATCTGCGGCACTACAACAAACAGGTCTAGCAGGTGATGTTTTTTTTCATTTTCTGTCATCCCTTTAATGACTGATGAGCATTTTAAATTATTATAATGCCTCTTTAATCATTTATGTGCAGGGAAGGAAAAAAATTCTATGTAGTGCACTTTCCCTTAACACATTGTCAATTGTCTGTTTCAGAATTCTGTCTGGACAGAAGACAGTAGAAACTTATTGCACATGTCACAGCATGCTTGTCACACCCTCTCAGATTATTTTTTTTGTGTTAATGTGCCTACTGCTGCAGCAAATACCTTGGGCTGCTGCAGCAAACCAGGTAAAATGGCTGCCAAATAATAATGAAAATAAAATACAATAAAAATATACAAAGAATAAAAAACAGATTCAAAAGAGTGTTTCAGTTTTAGTCTTTATAGTAAAGAAATTATTAGATACATTCCCTTTGAGATGGCCTATCAACACTATGGTTAGAAATTGAAACAAAACATTGTATTCTCACGAATACCTCTGATTTTCTGTGCATATTTCCAACTCTCCCTTCAGTTCTTGACTGCTCCCTGTAGCCATATTAGACATGCATTGGGAAGAAAAAAAATATATATATTGTTACATAGGAAAACAAGTTGAAAATGTGGAAAAGAGAAATGAGGGAAGGAATATGTTGGACTCATACCTAATATGATAAAATATCTTAAACTCTATTTTACAGATTGGACATTGATTTCTATCTTGCTGTACAATATGTAAGATCTTACTTTAAAAAGGGATTAGCCAGAAAAATTGTTTTATTTTTTTCTAGAAAAACAGAAGACCAGAGGAGAGTGAGGACGGTACAGTGTTCTATCTCCATTTTTTTATTTTAATTGGATAGCCATATGCTAACAAAATAAATAAAAAAGAAACTTAAGATGTGGTAGTTAGAAGAAGCACAATTTTTATTTGTAAAATCATGCCCAAAAATGTGTCCACATCCAATAAGAGCCTTTGATGTATCACTAAAGTTCCTTAGATATATAATACAGTATACATCACTGAAATATGTGAAAGAAAGATACAAACCAACTGTACCATATGTACTTGCTTTAACTAGATGTCACTGTTGTTTTTATACCTTACTTAATATTATGCAACAGTATTTGAGTGGCTATTGTGCCAGAAAAGTAGACTAAAAAAGTAAACTATACCAAATTTATAGTATAATTTGTCACAGGCAATGGTAATGGATCCTCTGGACCACCGCAAGCGATGGCGTAAGCCACTCCAGGGAGCGGAATCTAAGTAGGTCCCGGTTTTCACCAGAGCCCGCCGCAAAGCGGGATGGACTTGCTGCGGCGGGAGTCTACCAGGTCGCTTCCACTGACGTGACTTGCTTGCGGAGGCAGCCGAGGTGTAGCGTGGTACAAAATCGTAAGGCAGGCTCGTAGTCGGGGACAGGCAGGAAGGTCAGGACAGGCGGCAAGGTTCGTGGTCGTAGACAGGCAGGAAGGTCAGGGCAGGCGGCAAGATTCGTGGTCGAGGAACGGAGGCAAACGGTACGGTACACGGTAATCAGAACAAGACTCAGGAACGCTTTCTCAATAGGCTAAATGGCACTAAAGATCCGTCAAGGGCAACAGGAAGGGGCAGGCTTAAATAAGGGCAGCGACTGGCAATAGCCAATTACCGGAGCGCTGGCCCTTTAAATTTAACTCTGCCGGCGCGCGCTTGCGTGCCCTGGGGAGCGGGGCCGCGTGCGCCGCGGGACAGAGGCTGCAGCAGGAGCGTGGCTGGGTAAGTACACAGGGGGACAGATCTGGGAATGAGCGCGCCCGCGACCCCACCTGCGGGTGGCGGCGCCGCTCGGCACGGGGCACGGATGCGCCTGCGATCTGGGATGAGGGATGAGGGGCATCCGTGACAGTACCCCCCCCCCCCTTTGGCCTCCCCCTCTTTCTGGCCTGAAGGAATCTCCGGATAACATTATGGTCCAGAATATTGTCTTCTGGTTCCCAGGACCTTTCTTCGGGCCCGAACCCCTTCCAGTCAATGAGGAAAAGACGCTTCCCTCTGACCGTTTTCATATCCAGAATCTCCTTTACCGTAAAGACATTGGTGGCGTCAGCCTCAGGAGTGGGAGGAGCAACTTTCCGAGAAAAACGATTTAGGATGACCGGCTTCAGAAGGGAGACATGGAAGGAGTTCGGGACCCGCATAGTGGGAGGAAGGCGGAGCTTGTATGCCACTGGGTTTAGGCGCTTTAGCACCTCGAACGGTCCCAAGAACCGGGGGCCAAGCTTATAGCCGGGGATCTTGAGGCGGATATACTTCGCCGACAACCACACCTTGTCACCAGGAGAGAAGATGGTAGAAGGTCTTCGCTTTTTGTCAGCTTATATCTTGTTACGATTGGAAGCCCGGAGTAGAGATTGGCGTGTCTGGTTCCAAATGGCAGTTAAGTTCTGGACCAAATCTTCCACAACCGGGACCTCAGAGGGCACAGAGACGGGGAGGGGTGGGCTTGGATGTCGCCCGTAGACAATGAAGAAGTGGGCGGCACCGGCAGACTCGTGGTCTAACGAATTATATGAAAATTCTGCCAAAGGTATCAGATTGGCCCAGTCGTCCTGACGAGCAGAAACAAAGTGCCGCAGATAGGTGCCCAGTATCTGGTTAACCCTCTCCACCTGCTCGTTGGTCTGAGGGTGATAGGCCGAGGAGAAATCCAATTTTACTTGTAACTGGTTACAGAGGGAGCGCTAGAACCTAGAAACAAATTGGACCCCCCGGTCAGAGACTATATGACGGGGCTGCCCATGTAGCCAAAAAATATGCTGAAAAAAAAAGCTGGCCAGACGAGGAGCAGAGGGTAGACCTGGCAGAGGGACGAAATGGGACATCTTGGAAAATTGATCCGTGACTACCCAGATCACGGTATTACCGGAGGAAGGCGGGAGGTCAGTAATAAAATCTATGGCCACGTGGGTCCAAGGACAATCGGGAATAGGCAGTGCCTGCAGCAGACCTGCCGGCTTGAGATGGGAAGACTTGTTGCGGGCACAAAAAGTGCACGACTCCACGAATTCACGAACGTCTTTAGCCAGACTGGGCCACCAATAAAAACGGGAGATGAGAGAGCAAGATTTCTTCACTCCCGTGTGTCCAGCCACTCGAGAGCAATGTCCCCAATACAGTATTTTCTTCCGTAGAGCCGGGCGCACACAAGTCTTGCCCGGAGGGATTCGTTGCTACTCTATAGGGGCAGCAGAGATTAGACTTTCGGAAGGGATGATATGCCGTGGTGCTGGTTCATCTCCTACCATGTCAGAAGCACGGGAGAGGGCATCGGCCTTGAAGTTTTTCTCCGCGGGGCAGAAATTAATCAGAAAATTGAATCGGGAAAAGAATAAGGACCATCGTGCCTGGCGCGGGTTTAGTCGCTGGGCTGTCCGGAGATAGAGGAGGTTCTTGTGGTCGGTGTAAATATTGACCGGGTGTCGAGCCCCTTCCAAGAGATAGTGCTATTCCTCTAGGGCTAGCTTGATGGCCAGTAATTCCTGGTCTCTGATAGCGTAATTTCTCTCTGCAGAGGAAAAGGTTTTTGAGAGAGTCTTGCCTTTGGGACCCTTTTGAGAAAGTACAGCTCCGGCTCCCACCGGGGAGGCATCGACTTCCAAAAAGAAGGGTTTTTCTGTGTCCGGCCATGTGAGTACCGGGGCGGAGGCGAACGCAGACTTCAGCTTGAGGAAAGCTTCTTCTGCCGCTGGTGGCCATAACCTCGGATTACTACCCTTTTTGGTTAAAGCCACTATAAGAGACACCAGTGAGGAGAAGTGTGGCACAAACTGTCTATAATAGTTGGCGAAGCCCAGGAATCTTTGTATGGCTCGAAGGCCCACGGGTCTTGGCCATTGCAGGACAGCAGACAATTTGGCAGGATCCATCTGCAGGTCCTTGTCCGAAATAATGTAGCCGAGGAATGGAAGGCTTTGCTGGTGGAAAAGACATTTTTGGAGCTTGGCATTGAGGCGGTTAGCCCTCAAACGCCGGAGGACCTGTCTTACATGGATTGTGTGGGATTCCGGATCGGGGGAGAAAATTAGAATATCGTCCAGATAGACAACGACACAGGAGTATAGGAGGTCCCGGAATATGTTGTTGATGAACTCCTGGAAAACTGCTGGAGCGTTGCAGAGACCAAAGGGCATCACTCAAAGTGCCCATCGCGGGTGTTAAAAGCAGTCTTCCATTCGTCCCCCTCTCGTATACGAATGAGATTATAAGCTCCCCGCAGATCCAATTTAGAAAATATCCTGGCTCCCCGAAGCCAGTCGAAGAGCTCAGTAATCAAAGGCAGAGGACACCGGTTCTTAATGGTAATCTTCTTGAGCCCTCGGTAATCGATGCATGGCCGTAGGGAACCGTCTTTCTTCTCTACGAAGAAGAATCCAGCCCTGGAAGGGGAGGAGGACTTCCGAATAAATCCCTTCTGGAGATTTTCATTAATGTAGGCCGACAAATTCTGCGTCTCGGATACTGACAGCGGGTAGACTCAGCCCTGAGGCGGAGAGGTGCCGGGCAGCAGATCAATCGGGCAGTCGTAAGGGCGATGTGGAGGTAGCGTCTCAGCTTGCTTCTCAGAGAACACATCTGCAAATTCCTGGTATGGAGCAGAGATGTGGGTGGTATTGAAGAAGCGGGAAGCACCGGGCGAGGTGCCACCAAACAGCGAGAATGACATCCTTGCCCCCAACGTAGGACTTCACCCGTTTCCCAGTTGAGCACAGTAGCGTGCCGCTGCAGCCACGGAAGATCCAGAAGGACAGACGAGGAGGACCGAGGGAGCACATAAAACACTAGCTTCTCCTTATGTAGTGCCCCTACCTGAAGGAGCAAGGGCTCGGTACGGTACTAGATCGGGTCACGGAGGATCTCCCACTGACAGAGGAGATGACAAGATGGACCCAGCGATAACGATACCAACGATGCTGTTCTTTATTTCATTTCAATACATCCAATGGAGGGTGCAGGGGGGACCCACAAACCGACGCGTTTCGGGCTAAAGGGGAGCCCTTGTTCACGGTCACATATTTTTAACATAATGTCTTGGTTTAAATAGGAAAAGGAAAAGAAAAAAAAGGGGCGTGCCAAACTGACACACACGTCATTTCCATATCCGATACAAGGAAGTTAAAAAATACATTCATGAAACAATGTGTATACTTGTATCCACATATATTAATACATACAGAAAACATGTGTCTAACAAGGGTAAGAGGCATATCAGTAATTACTTTAATATATATATGCTAAATCATTTCTATAATTTAAGCCTCGAGGAGCCCTTGTATCCAATCCAGAATGCTTCTCGCATCCGTACAAGATGCTGCCAATCTCCTCCATTTTTTGGGCTTTCAACTTTTTCTAACCCATAACATCGCAGGCTTTCTAATGATCCTGCATGGACTTCTATAAAATGTTTAGATGCCCCAGAGTGAGATGTTTGGCCTTTCCTTATACTATTTAGATGTTCAGATATCCGAGTTTTTAGTCTTCGGATACTGCTACCTATATATGTTTTTACACAGGATACACAATAGATGGCATATACTAAATGATTAGTATCACAGTTGATACATTTTTTTATACTGTACTGTTTTCTAGTATCCTTGTCTGTCTTAAAGGTGTTTTGTTTTATAGTATATTTGCATATGCCACATCTCTTTTTATTGCATGGGAAGAAGCCCTTAGAAGAGAGCCAGGTATTTTTAACGGGAATATCAGAAAAAGTGCTAGGAGATATTTCCGATCCAATGGTCTTACTACGTTTTGCCACCAAGTGTATGCCCTCATCCACTAATTCCGCCAATATTTTATCCTGTCTTAAAATATTAACATTTTTGAAAAACTATTTTCTAATTGTATTAAATTCTTGGCTATACGTGATGGAGCATACCGTTCCAAACTGTTTTTTGATATTATGCTTGGGGGCTAATAAGGCAGCCTGTGTTTTTCCTTGAATTCTACTTTTTGCTCGGTGCATTTGTTTTTTATTGTATCCTCTCATTTCAAGTCTGGCATCTATCATTTTTACCTGGTTACAAAAATCAGACTCAATAGTGCCGGCTCTGCGTGCTCGATAATATTCCCCCATTGGAATGGAATCTATGGTATGGTTGGGGTGGCAACTGTTTGCACGTAAGATCATGTTACCACTGGTGGGTTTCCTATATAGTGTAGTAATAACCCTGTTGTTGTCTGGGTCCCCCCGTCAGTAATATATCCAGAAATGCAATACTATTTTTTTCAACTGAGTGGGTAAAATGTAAGTTGATATTATTCCCATTAAGATAACTAATGAAGTCTGGTATGGACGCCACATCACGGCCCCAGACGAGCAAGAGGTCATCCAATTAGCACCCATACCAGACCAAACTATGTGAAAAAGGATTATTGGTATGATATATACATTGTTGCTCCCACCATCCCATGAATAAGTTCGCCAGAGAGGGGGAGGCAGAAGCTCCCATCGGAACCCCAAGTAATTGCAAGTAATACTCTTGATTGAATTCAAAATAATTGCTAGATATTAAGAAATCTATACTTTCTAATAAGAAAACTTGCAACTCTTCTGAGTATATCTTTTGTTTCCCGAGATGATATTGTACCGCGACTCTGCATAGGGACGGACCTTGTTGAAACAATTGTGTATTTTTTCAACTCCACATTTTTTTCCCTACCACTATTCATTATGAATAGGGAAGAAAAATTAGCACAAGTTTTTGGAAACAGTGAAATAATATCGAAAGATAAGGAAGAAATATTTACACTGTTCGCAGACTTGGAAAAGGCACAAACACAGGAACTGAAATTATGGTGGGATCGCAATTCATTAAAAACATACATGGACAAAGGAATCATACCTCGTGGTTTACGTCTTAGAAAGCTGCCCTCCTTTATTTATACAGAGGAATTTTTGGTCCATTGGAATTTAGCATTAACGGAGTGCTCTATGAAACTAATGCAACTGATCATAGATTTTGAGACAAAGAAATTAGAAAGTAACTTAATATAGATGAAATTCAAATTAAACTACAACAATATAAAGATCATGATAATTATAAACAACAACAGGATAAAATAAAGAAAAATTTAGACAAGTTGGAATCAATTATAATGAATATAAAAAAAAACAAATATTCAAGAGATTCTGAGGACTATGAAAAAAACAGAGTATATAATTGGAAACAGGATAGGAAACCAAGATCCATTCTTAGACGCACAGACAAATATAGAAGAAACAGAAAGGAAGTCAGTTTTTCAGACATTGAGCACACTTCAGTAGGAACATCAGACTCAGACAGTTCATTAGCAGAAGGCCTTACTACAAGAAGTAAATCTACTAATCAGACAACAGGTGTACAAGAACCAAATAAAGGCAAAAACCAAAGACAAAAAACGACACAGAAGAGGAGGAAGAAAACATGGCAACAACAAAAAAACAAAAAGGTGCGACGAGAAAGAAAACTTAGAAATAGAACGTGACTTTTACACAAAAGAAGATAAATATAATGTGATAGTACTGACTCCCACTATTCTTACGGACTCCCAATATAAAGTACTAGATAAAGGTCTCAATTTTTCACCAACTAATCACTTCTCTCTGTTCAATACCTTATTGGACTTCAATACATTTGTCAGACTCCTAACAGTAAAGCGTTTCTTCAAAGAAAAGAACATACAGGATGTGGAAGTCATAAAAGATAATGAAAAAAGTATTGAATATAACATCAATGACTTTGAAAATTTACTGTTTAAGGAACAAATGTCTCTTTTAACTTTACAGGAACTGCGAGATACGGATGAGGATGAGAATAAAAAAGTGCATGTCCATCTCGACCGTGGGAACCCTAAGTTTTATCCACTAAAAGCCAGAGTGGAAGCCATGGATAGCTTTCAAGCTACCATGGAAAGGGATTTAAGAACTCTTTTGACACAAAAAAACAAATAAACCTAATATGTCAAAAAAAGAATTCCAAGCGCTCAGGAAATTAAAACAAAATAACAATCTTATCATAAAAAAGCAGATAAGGGGGGCTCCACTGTCGTGATGGACAAGAGCACTATACCAAAAATCAGTAATGCAGATGTTAAATGAAGTAACAATTTACCGTAATTGTCTAAAAATCCAATTGAAGACATAAAAATTAAACTATCAAAACTGTTAGAAGAAGGTGTAGCTTTGGGAGCTATTAGTACAAAAGATAAAAATTATATGGAGGAAAAAAATCCAAAAACACCTGTATTTTATGGGGTCCCAAAAACGCATAAGGGAATATTTCCCCCCCAACTACGCCCTATAGTTTCCAGTTGTGGGAGTATAGGAGAAAAACTTAACAGATGGGTAGATAAACATCTTCAGCCACTGGTATCTGCTTTGCCTGGATATCTTAAAGACAGCACCACTGTCTTAAAATTTTTTCGTAATTTCAAATGGTGCACTGAGTTCAATTGGCTAAGTCTCGACGTAACCAGTCTTTACTCGAATATACCCCAATCTTTAGTCAGAGTCGCGGTACAATATCATCTTGAGAAACAAAAGATATACTCAGAAGAGTTACAAGTTTTCTTATTAGAAAGTATAGATTTCTTAATATCTAGCAATTATTTTGAATTCAATCAAGAGTATTACTTGCAATTACTTGGAGTTCCGATGGGAGCTTCTGCCTCCCCCTCTCTGGCGAACTTATTCATGGGATGGTGGGAGCAACAATGTATATATCATACCAATAATCCTTTTTCACATAGTGTGGTCTGGTATGGGCGCTACTTGGATGACCTCTTGCTCGTCTGGGGCCGTGATGTGGCGTCCATACCAGACTTCATTAGTTACATTAATGAGAATAATATCAACTTACATTTTACCCACTCAGTTGAAAAAAATAGTATTGAATTTCTGGATATATTACTGACGGGGGACCCAGACAACAACAGGGTTATTACTACACTATATAGGAAACCCACCAGTGGTAACGCGATCTTACGTGCAAACAGTTGCCACTCCAACCATACCATAGATTCCATTCCAATGGGGGAATATTATCGAGCACGCAGAGCCTGCACTATTGAGTCTGATTTTTGTAACCAGGTAAAAATGATAGATGCCAGACTTGAAATGAGAGGATACAATAAAAAACAAATGCACCGAGCAAAAAGTAGAATTCAAGGAAAAACACAGGCTGCCTTATTAGCCCCCAAGAATAATATCAAAAAACAGTTTGGAACGGTATGCTCCATCACGTATAGCCAAGAATTTAATACAATTAGAAAATTGTTTTTCAAAATGTTAATATTTTGAGACAGGATAAAATATTGGCGGAATTAGTGGATGAGGGCATACACTTGGTGGCAAAACGTAGTAAGACCATTGGATTGGAAATATCTCCTAGCACTTTTTCTGATATTCCCGTTAAAAATACCTGGCTCTCTTCTAAGGGCTTCTTCCCATGCAATAAAAAGAGATGTGGCAAAATGCAAATATACTATAAAACAAAACACCTTTAAGACAGACAAGGATACTAGAAACAGTACAGTATAAAAAAAATTATCAACTGTGATACTAATCATTTAGTATATGCCATCTATTGTGTATCCTGTGTAAAAACATATATAGGCAGCAGTATCCGAAGACTAAAAACTCGGATATCTGAACATCTAAATAGTATAAGGAAAGGCCAAACATCTCACTCTGGGGCATCTAAACATTTTATAGAAGTCCATGCAGGATCATTAGAAAGCCTGCGATGTTATGGGTTAGAAAAAGTTGAGAGCCCAAAAAATGGAGGAGATTGGCAGCATCTTGTACGGATGCGAGAAGCATTCTGGATTTATGAGTTGGATACAAGGGCTCCTCGAGGCTTAAATTATAGAAATGATTTAGCATATATATATTAAAGTAATTACTGATATGCCTCTTACCCTTGTTAGACACATGTGTTCTGTATGTATTAATATATGTGGATACAAGTATACACATTGTTTCATGAATGTATTTTTTTAACTTCCTGGTATCGGATATGGAAATGACGTGTGTGTCAGTTTGGCACGCCCCTTTTTTCCTTTTCCTATTTAAACCAAGACATTATGTTAAAACTATGTGACCGTGAACAAGGGCTCCCCTTTAGCCCGAAACGCGTCGGTTTGTGGGTCCCCCCTGCACCCTCCATTGGATGTATTGAAATGAAATAAAGAACAGCACCGGTGGTATCGTTATCGCTGGGTCCGTTTTGCTTTTTGCTTTTCCTAAGTGCATTGTGGGCTTATGAACTGAGAGCCAGGACGCCGTGCGAGGACGACAGGTGCCATACAGCTGGTTATATGGAAGAAAATTATCATCACTTTCGGTGAGCTGCTACTTTACCGTTTTGGTTTATGCATTATTGTTGTTTGAGATGACAAGAGGCTTTGCCAGATGGACCACGGGGAGGTTGTATCTAGACACCAAGGCAGCATCCATGAAATTTCCGGCCGAACCAGAGTCCAGGAAGGCGGAAACTTGGAATTGAACTCCCGGTCCGGATCCGACAAGCACTGGCATGGTCAAACGGTGGAGAGGACTTGCTCTCACCTAGGAACGCCTCTCCCACGTATCCTAGGTGCATGCATTTCCCGGACGCTGAGGATGAAGTGGGCAGCCCTAGCGGAAATGTTCGGGGCTGGCACAATAGAGTCATAGATTTTCTTCACGCCGCCGGGTCAGATCCTGTGGAGTCAAATGAGCTCTGTCCACTTGCATGGGTTCCTCCGTAGCCGGCAGGGAGGACTGTGGTGGCCTCTGGAATACAGGAGCTAGGCGGGGAAAACGACGACCCCTGGCAGGTTCGCGTTCCTGACGGAGCTCTTCTCGCCATTCAGAAAAACGGATATCAATCCGAGTGGCCAAGGAGATAAGGTCACTCAAGGAGACAGGAGGATCATGGGTGGATAAGGCATCCTTGATCTGGCTGGAGAGGCCTTTCTTAAATGTGTCGGCTAATGCCGCATCGTTCCATGATAGCTCCATGGCCAGAGTGCGGAATTGGATATTACTTTCTATGATGGGAGACATTAAAGGAGTTGTCTCACTATAAGGATTGCTTTTTATGCTAAAGATCTTGCAAAAGCAAGTCACTTTGCAATAAATGTCCATTAACAGTATCCCACCTATTCCTAGATATCCCCTTGTGTATGGGCTGCATCAGCTCCTCAGGTCACTATAGCTACAGACCTGTTCCATCTCTCCTGAAAAGCTGCCATCTGTGGTCGCCATAGCTACAGACCTGGGGCAACATGCATGATTTTTGGCACCCAGGCGCCATTTTTTTTGCGCACAACGGTAGCGTAGAATGCGCCTGATTTATGATCCTGTTCTACTGCGGGTCATAAATCAGGCGCATTCTAGCGCAAAAATGACACTTCTGGCTCAGGTAAACCACTTTTAAAGTGTTCTACCTGTTCCAGTGGTAATGCGCCTGGATTTGCTGTACTGAAGCTATAAATATGTGGCTTCATACGGTTCTAGTGCGACGTGCCTCCAACACGCCCCCCGATCTCAGGCACATTACAAAGTGCCGCGGGTGCTTTGTAATGTGGCTGATACTATAGTGATACTAAAGTGCGCTATGAAAATATAGCGAACGGGACTGCTCTAGATCTCGGGCTGAAAAGACAGCGGAGTTCTGGGACAGCCCTTTTCATACATGTTCCCCCTGGTGTCCTCAGCAGCTCATCACTGCAGGCCAGTTTAAGCCAGTAAACACTGAATTCAAAAACAAAACTTACAAAACAGGACTGAGGTACTATGAATAGTTGTTGTGAGACAAACCCCTTTAATTTTATGTTTTGTTATGTGATTGATCTGTAGTCCGTGTTTCTTAAAGATAAGGTTGCAATAGAAAGTAAGTGAACCCTTATAAAATTAAATGACTTGGACGCTTTTGAGTGTTTGGCTACCTAATGGACTATATATGGAAAACGCAAGTATATCTCTAACTGAGTCTATGTGTTGAAATTTTGTATCATGAGAAAATAAATCTTAGTTGTTTACACTAAATGTTGGAGACCTGCAATATTTGGACATAAAGTTTATATCGGGCACAGAGGAGCTCCTGGCTTGCAGGTGATTTAGGTATGCCATAGTAATTCCAGCGAACTACCACAGGTTAAAAAAGAGAGAATGTTATACTATTTATCATTGACCATGGCATAATCAAAGGGCTTTCCCCTGCTCTATTGGGTATCAGGACTCCCGGTGACCTGATAGGGACCTAGAGTAGCCCCGGAGCTGTCTGTGTAAGAAGCCAGCGATCAGGGCAGACTGTGTGTTGCCCTGATTGCTGCCTGTGTCATACTGACACAGATTGTATTGTATTAGCATATATGAATATGCTAATACATTACTAAGTGTAAAAAAAAAAATGTAAAACAGTTATCTCTTCACGGGATTTTAAAAAAACTAGTAAAAAAAATACAAAAAGTGTAGTAAAAAATAAACAATAAAATAAAAATCAATATTTAATGAAAAATTATTGTGCATACATTACAAACACAAAAAAAAACCTACACATTATGTATCTACACGACCATAATAACCTGTAGAATTAATATAACAAGTTATTAAGTGTGAATTGTGAATGTTGTAAAAAATAATTTAAAAAAACAAAGAAAATTAAAAAAAAATTCTGTCATAATTTAGAAGTGAACTTAAACTATTCCCCCCAAAAGTACAACTTGTCCAGAATAAAACAAGACCTAATACAACTCATTGAAAAAACTGTTGAAATGCAATGAGGCAAAAACTAAAAAAAAGTTCTGGTCATTAAGTACTTTTCAGGCATTTGGCTTAAGGGGGTTAAAAACATAACTTTATTAGTAACTAATTAAAAGTTAAGCTTCAGTATTATCAATTAGAAAAAAGGACAAGCAAACAGACACAAAGGAAGTGCCTCACAGATGAAGAGGCTTTTTGGATTCTTACGTTGGACTCCAGGTTCTCCAGAGGTCTTAATTATAAATCAGATCTTATGTATATTTATTAAATCTATATACTATTGTGGATGTAGATAATTATGTATTATACAAGCTATTTCTTTTATTAGGTGTTTTGGTTGTTATGGGGGTTAATTTGGCAAATATGGGGGTTAATTGTTAGTTGTGTTTGTAATCATCAGAAATATTTAAGGTTGATTTCACACAGTGGGCGACATGTATGAAGATCGGCGCGTCGGAGCACCTGTTTTCGAGCGCTCGAACGTGAAAGCTGCGTCTCATGTATGTCGGCGCCTGAGGTGCGCTCATACATGCGGTATAAAGTCCCCTGCGCCTCGCCTGTATCTCCGTGAATCGGAAGATTCACCGCCCGGGGAGGTGCGCTCATACATGCGGTGAAAAGCTTCCTGTGCCTCGCCAGTGTGTTAGGCGCAGTGCAGGACTTAGGCGCAGAAGGACTGCGCCTAACATGTATTCCTATTTGAGACAGGGTGGAAAACAGCGAGAAATCATTAAACATGTTAGTGAATAGCAAAAAGAGTTGTCTTTCAAATGAATTAATGGATAAAAAGAAAAATCAAAGCCGTCTAAAAGCGAATAAATGTAGTGAAAAAGTGGATCATTTAAAATCAAAGGGAAAATATATAAGATCGCTAAAGAAATAAATCTCAGCTCTCAGCTCCGTGAGGCATGGAGTATGAATAAAAAAAAAAACGTTTTTATTAGGTGTAAAATATTATCTGAAAAAGAGCTCAAACCTTCTATAAACATACATAAGTAAAATCACTAACAAAAAATCAATAACGGCGCAACATCAGGAATTTGGAGATTGAAAATTGCCGGTAAATACAGTAATTGAAATTCTGTAAGTGCTTCTCATTGGTCGGCATAAACCAGCCAATCAGAATAGGAGTGATAATGACCCATTATAACCTATGGAGTAGTGTTGACCAATCAAATGAAAAGGCGGGACAGTTCAAAATACAGTAAAAAAGGCAGAAAAGAGCTGATTGGTTGAACTAGCGGCGGCAATTTTCTATATCGCAATTCCTGATGTAGCGCTGGTGACGGCAACTAACATGTTGTTAGTGATTTGATTGAAGTATGTTTTTAGAAGGTTTTAGCTCTGTTTCAGATAATGTTTTACACCTCATAAAACATACTCCATGCCTCATGGAGCTGAGATTTATTTCTTTTGCGATCTTATATATTTTTCCTCTAATTTTAAATGATCCACTTTTTCAATACATTTAATTGTTTTTAGACAACTTTGATATTTATCTTTATTAATGAAATAATTTTATAGACAACTCTTTTTTATTAGTGTACTGTTGTAACAGTCGACCGAGAGCACATTTTGCCCCATTCCATTACATTCTCGCTTCACTTCGCCTCCTCCGGCTCATTTAGACCACATTCAACTAGGTCTGCCTGTCGGAGCTGTCGAGCGCTGCAATGCGCCGCGATCATGCATGCCTCAGAGTATTCGAATGTGGTGCGTCCCGCCCCAGAACGCCCACACCGCGCCTATTGCATGACCCTTCATGTTAGGTGCATCCGAAAGTGGCGAAAGTTGCGCCTAACACCGCATCACTGCGTCCGACAGTGGATTCGGACCGGTGAGGTGCAGTTTCCGCCAGAAATCGGGTGCAAATCCCGATCATACATGTCGCCCAGTGTGTTTTTGGTGCGTTTTTGACGCGATTTTACCATGATTTTTGCCACGATTTTTGTGCAGCAATGTACAGCATTAATTGCTGTGCCTTTCTGCACAAAAACGCATTAAAAACGCACCAAAAACACACTGTGTGAAAGCACCCTAAGTGAGCTACTGAAGCCATTTGCTTTGTTAAGATTGACAGCTCACAATATAGCTCAAAACATGTAAACCGGAATAGATTTTACTCTGTTTTTGCTATGTTTTTAAGGAAAACGCAATACATTTGTGTGTTGTAAGGATATAATATGTTGTGCTAGAAGTTATCATTTTTTGCTTTTTGCCCAGAAACGTTCAGACTCTCATCTCACAACACTTCCTAGCAGGAAACCATCTGGTTTTATGTGAATATGGGGGCCCACTCAACAAATGGTAACACTACCATATACACTCCCCAACCAATTCTATCTACAGAGGTTTTCATGAGAACTTCAATTTATTACCCAACAGTCACAATACATATGAAGTTGGAATTTTTCCATTGTTATGTTGCCAAACTGCACAAAAACTGCAGGAATAGTACAAATAACAAAATGTAGACACTAATGTTACAATTCCACTTTAGCAGGACTTTAGCAGTATCTCCTACTACTTATGACATATGGTTAAGCATGAAGCATAACATTCCACATTTATTTTTAGTCCCTTGTTTCCAGATAACTTTTAAGAGGTCGCCTTTCCCTCTTTCTTGCACAGTTCATTTAATTGTCTTACTAGATGTTAGGAGGAAAAAATTGGGCATGTAAGTCCTCACAGAACATAAATCTCTGCCAGAGGAGTATTGATCCATTCTCATCGACCCATTGACAAAATAGGTACAAATCTCAAGCTTGTGTGAATTCTTAGGTGATAGATGTTGACCAACAGTCAGTATGGTCAGATTTGGAGCTTTAGTATGAATAAGGTCCAGAAAAGCATCTCTTGGTAACATATGCTATGGAAATAAGGTTATTTTATGTTGTTCTTTCTATGGATTAAGTTTGCAATTTTTAATGAGACAAAATGGCTGAGGCTTCCACTTGTTCTACTTCTTCCATCTTTGTTTAACTGATTATTCATTACTGCTCATCCTGCTGTACTCAATTAACTCTGCTATGCTGATAGATTTCTATCTGCTAAAAGGATACTTCCCTATACTTTCATTGTTTCTCTATTTTGTAGAAACCTTTTGCACGGAAATGTAGCATTGAGCAATATTTGACCACACTTTTATCTAGGTTAACTACAATGATGTTGAAACAAGCATTGAATAAGGTGTTTGATTGGATTATAGTATTCACCAATCAATTTAGAATAAAGTTAAGGGGTATGTGTAATTGACAGCAACCAATAAACTTATCAGTGTGGCCTTTGGTATGATAATTATGGGGAGTCTTAATTAAGTTGTTTGACCAACAGAATATGTAATCCATGCATAATGATGTATAATGACATATTATTTTATTAAAAACAAGATCAACCATAAAAAGAAGTTATATAAAATCATGAAGTTTTTGTAATAAACCAGAAGATTTGCATTGACAACTGTGTCAGCATCTCTTTTCATTCATATGCATATGTCTTAATTATGGATTATTGATTCATTTGGAAACCACACAATGAGATAGAGGAGGGTCTTAAGAAGTCCCCCATAACACAGAACAAATTTTTTTTATGTTTAAATTGAGGGAAATTGGTGGTGACAAACTTTGGATATTGCGCCTTCTTGTGGAATCGATGGACTCAAAGGATTTGATCTGATTGGGAAGTACCACACCTGATATAAAAAATACTGTCAATTATTAGTCACCTTTTTCTCCTGTATCAGAAGATTCTTCTTTCCTGCAGTAAAAATCAAATTGAGTTATCAAACATCTCTTTTATATTTTTTGCTGTCACAATGAGTGTTATAGAAAAGAAAATATGTTGCATAAAGCATTGCATTCTGTAATGTATAAAACACTTGCAGAAAAACCTTTAGAGTATAGGTTTTATCAGATTATTTTTTTTAGAAACTTATTGAAAACATAAAGGCTGGGAAAAGAATGAAAAGCCGCCCAGTAAAATTAAGAATAGGTGAACACAAATCTGCCATACGTAGTTTTAAAAATAATAAAGAGGTTAAAGTAAAGGATACATCTGTAAAATTTGGAGAAACCACTGTGGCAAAACATTTTAATGAACAGCACCATAGTGTATGTGATCTACGTTGGTGCGTTTTAGAACAAATCCAGACACAAGATCCTAATCAGAACAGAATAAAATTATTACAAAGAGAAGCCTATTGGATCTCTGAAATGGATACGCTAGCACCAAAGGGTCTGAATGAATCTTTTAGCTTACGGTGTTTTATATAATATGGGTGTGTATATATGTCACCTTGTTCTTTTTTGTTTTTTCCCTTTTTTGTTTTCTTGTTATATTAGTCGTTTATACAATATTTATTCTGTCATAGTTTGATGGGTTTTAGTCTCACTAAAGTTTGTTATATTTCACACACACCTGCATAATCAAAGATAGGTATAAAGAGGGATAGGTGTCTTTACAGCGCATGCTTGAGAAAGGAAGGAAATCATTCCGAAATGTCGCGCAGCTGTTTGGCAGCATGTAGCTGCACTCCTTCAACATCAGCTCCTCATGGACTCATTAGAGGTTTAATCATCAGAAAAAATTGAACACTATACCAGCTAAGTACTGCCACGTTACTAATCTTGTATTACATTGCCTAAAGGTGTTCGTCTATGTGAATGTTTTGTATATACACCTAAGAAAAGAAACAAAGTAAAACGTTGCTTTACAATATAGCCTCTTGTGTGTTTATAAGAAGTGTTTGGAGAGCAAATGCAAGGAGCTCCTGACGGGCTATCGTGATAACGTGTGCAGTTTAAATCAACACGGCACATATGCAGTATTGAAGTGGGAAAAGAATGAGAAACTAAAATTATTGTAATCAGTTTGCTGCTTCATGTAGCAAAATACTCCTATTGAAACATTTGGCAAAATATTTCATAAAACATATTTTCTTTAATTGGATCAAAAGTTAGAATATTTACATTCAATTATATTTAGGCATTATAGTGAAGTTTCTCAAATAATCGAGTAAACACTTGCGGCATAATAGCTCTCCAAACTTGGAGTAGTCAGTCCTGGTAGGACGCCCTAAGTCTCGGGCGTTTCTTCCTGCAGCTCGCACAGCTTGTCAGGTGTCATACATCATACTGCTTTGACGGCTGTTTCGGTGTGTGTTTGGTACACACACCGAAACAGCCATCTAAGCAGTATGAAGTACGACACCTGACAAGCTGATCTACTTGGACCTTGCCTGTTTAGATAGTCTGCCAGGATGTATAGATATTTGAATGCAATGGTGACCAGCTATGTGCACATGTGTTGTGGTTACCTTGTCTGCTCCTGTGGCTCCACATCTGATAAGTAACATAATTTATAGATCCTGTGTAATTACTACAATTATCTAGTTAAAGTTGTCTGCATTTCAAACTAAAACAAACAAAACTTACTGGATTGCCTAAAACCAGGATAAGCATCAAGTTAGAGCCCACCCCACATTCACCAGAAGAACAGTACAGTCCTAGTTACTCAAGTACTTAAAATACATATCAAAGCTAGTGCAGATTTCATTTTCTAAATTTTCTTTATTCAAACATATTTTTTATACTGGTTTTGAGATACAAAGATGAACGAAAAAGATGTACCTTATTGGAGTTTGCATGTTCAGGTCACTATCCCTGCGTATGTTCTTATGACTTGAGCTTTTATTTATTTTGTCTATTTCTGATTCACTGCCCTTATCACTGCATGCCGATATGTCAACTTTTTCTTCTTCTGACATATCAATGTCTTCTCTTTCATCCTGGTCTTTACAAAATGATTGCTCTCCATCTGATGAAACATATTTATCTTCCTCCTCTCCTTCATTTTCATAAGCTTCAATGCTACAAATCTCCTTTTGTAAGTCATTCTCATGGATTTCGTCATCTGTTTTTTTATTTCCTCCAGAGATTGTCATGCTACGGTCATTTTCATCATCATCATAATCTTCATTGTCAGTAATATCATTTTCATTATAATCATCATCATAGTCAATATTACCCTTTTCGTCATCATCATCTTCATCACTATCATCTTCATTATCATTAATATCCTTTCCAACATCATCATCTGCATCGTCCTTTATATCTTTTTCATCATCATCATTATTAATATCCTTTTCATCATCATCATCATCATCATTAATATCCTTTTCATCATCATCATCATCTTCACTAATATCCTTTTCATCATCATCACCCGTATCCTCAGTGTCACTTTCATTAACCCTAGTTTCCTTGTTGTCTTTGAATGCTTTCTCCTTTACTGGACTATACGAGGCCATTTCATTTTCAGGATATTTTTCACCTATACTTTCTTCATTTTCTTCATCCTCTGAACTGCTATTTATTTCTATATCATCTCTACACATTTTATACATTGCACATGTTTTAGACTCTTTGGTTTTTGATACTTCAGTTTTTACACTTTTTCCTTGTAAAATATCTATACTATCATCATCTTTTTCAAGTTCTTCATTTTGATTTCCATTCTCTTCCCCAAGTTCTCTCTCTTTTTCACAATTCTTTGTAATAAACTTACGTTTTAAAGATGTACTTGATTCACACTTATCTTTTCCACTTACATTTGTGCTCTCCTTCATTTCCAGACATTTATCAAACATTGACCGTCGGCTGCTACTCTGTAAACTATTTATGTCATCAGATGAATCTGACTGGAACCCTCTTTTTTTGCCCAGTCATTTTTAAATACTTTTTCCCTTAAACATACATTCCAATGCTTTTTTTTCTCTACTCTCCTTTTAAACATTCCCTTTCTTTTTGAATCACTGACTTCTTCAGAGTCACTGATTTCGTCATACAGACCAGACTCCAAGAATCCACCATCCTGATCTTTGTAACATTTATTAAAAGGCATCGGATTACATAACTGCTCCATTATCGGTTGACTTAGTTCTTTACTCATATGCTCCATTTTTGAGGTGTTTTTTATTTCTTCACAGGATTTATGTGATGTTTCGTATAAACCCTTTTTTTTATTTGTTTGAAAATTCTTTTCTTTAACCCTTCAGGGCTTTTAGTTCTAACCCTTTTTCTTTATAGTCTTAACGTTTAAAACTCTCAGAAAAAACGATTTTCGTACTTTTTGTTTCCATTAGGGTTTACAGCATACCCCTTTTAAATTGCTTTTTTTTTTAGAGATTTTTTCAATCCCTGTGGGGGTATCTTTCCCCCTTTTATTTTAACCCCCCACTTTTATTTTCATCATTGTCAAAAATATATACGTTTTAGGACATGTTAAAGCTGATGAAAGGTGTTGATTTTAGATGATCCAATGATAAAATGAACCCTTAGGGTTTATGGATGGGGAAATTTTTGATTTAAATCTGAAAAAAAAGCTTTAAATCCCTTCAAAAAATTTTAAATGCTGAAAGATTTAACATTTTTACAAAAAGGGCCAACATTGTTTCAAATAAATGTATATATAATTATATATATATATATATATATTTAAAAATATATATAATATAATATTTAATTTTATAATATATATTAAAATGGCTATCCATAATCGACGCTGATTGTTCATAAAGGCATAATATGGCAATATATTTATATATAAACCACAGTTTCCATCACTATAAAAAAAAGACCATATACTGTTTTTCTCACTACTGACATGAAACGAATAAGCCTACCCTTTTTAGTTAATTGGAACCCAAAAAAAAATTTATATTTGCCAAAAGCCAGAATAATTAGAGAGAAAATTTTTAAGGTATTTTTATTTACTTTTGCAAAATAAAATTTTTTCATAACTAATTATTATTAGAGATGGGCAATTCTCAAAAATTCGATTCGGTGATTCGTCGAATTTCCCCCAAAAAAAATAACTTTTTTCCCAATTCGGGAGATTCACGTTAAAAAAAAAAGCTATTTCCGGTGCACAAGCCTGCAGGGTCTGTAGAATGTTGGGCCATGTTTAAAATATGCAGAGGGAGCTTGGTTTGGCCCCCCCCCCCCCCCCTTCCCCCCATACAATGTTGTTTTTTTAGAAAGACACGCACAGGGACTGCCCAGCTTTTTAAAAATCGTTTTCCCAAAAAATTCCCTGGGCACTTAAGGGGGAAAAAACGACCAAAAAACTAAAGGGGGGAATGTACCCTGATAAAGTCAGGGCCAGGGGACAGAGGAAAAAAAAAACAAGCTGAGGGCTCAGGTGGCAACATCAGGAAAAGAGATTTGGGGGTGACGGTGGCAGCCACAGCAGCATAAAAGGTCAGAGGGGTGGCACAATGACTTTTTGGAGGTGGCAAAAAAAAAGGAGAAAGGCCAAAGAGTGGCAAAATTTGACACAGTGTGGATTTTGACGGCATCAACAGCAGCAGCAGAAAGAGGTCAGCCCAGTGGAACAATGACATTCTAGAGGTGGAAAAAAAAGGGTAGGAAAACGGGAGTGGCACAATGACACAGAGTGTGGGGCAGGGCAGCACCACGCAGCAGCTTTTGAGGTCAGACAGTGGCACAATGACAGAGTGTGAAGGCCCACGGCAGAAAGCCCCCAGCAGAAAGAAATGAGGTCGGGAAGTGGAACAATGACAGAGTGTGAAAAGGTCAGGGGCCGCACCCACAGCAGCGCATGGGGTCAGCAGTGGCAAAATAAACAGAGGGGTTGTAAGTCAGGGGGCCCGGGCACCCCCAGCAGCACCCATGGGTCAGCAGGGCCCCAAAGACAAAATGTGTGGGTAAGGGCCCAGCAGCAGCATGAGGTCAGACAGGGGGCACAATAAACATTCTGGGGGTGGAAAAAAAGGGATTGGGCCCGCAGAGTGGCACAAGGGACACAATTTTACCCCCACGGCACGGGACCCCACAGCTCGCATGAAGGTCAACGTGGCAAAAATGGGCGGGAGTGTGAAAAGTCACGGCCCAGCCAAAGCCGCGGGCATGGGGTTTCGACGTGGAACAAAGACACAATGTGTGGGCCCGGGGCACCCAGAAACATGAGGTCAAAACAGGGGCAAAATGACATTTTTGAGGGGGGAAAAAAAAAAAAGGAGTGGGCCCAACAGAGTGGGACAATGCCCCACAGTGTGTGGGGACAAGAAACCCGCCACAGCAGCGCATGAGGTGGGGACAGTCCCACAATGACAGAGTGTGTAGTCCCCGGCACAGCCACAGCAGCGGGAATGGGGCCCAGAGGGGGCAAAAATGACCCCGGTGTAGGTCAGGGAAAGCACCCCACAGAAAGAAAGCATGAGGTCGACAGTGGACAATGACTTCTGGAGGTGGCAAAACAGTAGTGGGGCCACAAAAAGGTGGCAAAATGAAAGAGAGTGGGGGTTTCACGACGGCCACCCAAAAGCAGCAGCAAAGGTCGGGCCCGAGGCACAATCACATTCGGGGGTTGCAAAATAGTAGTATGCCACAGGTGGAACAATAAACACAGTGTGGGGGGCAGGGCAGAAAGCACATAAAGGTCAAGCAGTGGCACAATGCTTTCTGGGGGTTTAAGTTTTAAAAAAAAGGGTTGGGCCCCACAGGTGGCACATTGACACAGTGTGGGGGTTAAAAGGCAGCACCCACCCCACAGCAGCTTTAGGTCGGGACGTGGCACAATGACATTCGGGGAGGTGGCAAAACAGAAAGTGGGCCACAGAGGGCACAATGACACGGGGTAGGTCACGACAGCAGCAGCATGGGGGTCAGGCAGTTGCACAATGACACAGTGTGTAGGGGCCCGAAAAGCAGCAGCAAAAAACAGCGGCAGCAGCATGGGGGCCCGAGATTTGGCACAAGGGACACAGTGTGGATGTCAGGGCCCCCAGCAACAGCAAAAGCAGCATGGGGTTCTAGGGGTGGCACAATGCAGACTTTTAAAGGTGGGGGGGCAATACCATCCCTGGTAAAGTTTGGTGGTAGGAAGATAGAGAAACTTCAGCAGATGTGTGGCATCAGGGGGGGTGGGGGTATCAAAATTAGTGGCTAAAGGGGGTTTATTTTGACCCAGAGGGGGACGCCTAAGGAAATTGATGTGGGGAAAATTTCCTTTGGCCGATCCCCCTGATTCATTTTGACAAAGGTCAGTTTTTTCCACATTTCCCGGGGACAAGGGGTTCCCCTTGGGGGTAACGAGGCCCTCGCCGCACTGAACACCCGCTCTGATCCCGTAGCCCCAGCGGATCTTCTAACTGGGGGGGGCAAAAGTGTGCCAAGTAGGCCACCCCCTTTTGGGTTCAGGGCCCTGCCCCCAAGGCCCTCTGCTGGCGACTGCCCTCCTAAATTAGGGGGGTAAAGGGAAAAGCGGCCTTCAGGGGGACTCCGTTTGGGTTGCTGCTGATGGAAAGTTTTTAATCCCTCCTACCCCCCCCCCTTTCCCCCCAGCGCCGGGGGCAGTAGTACGTGAGCAGGGAGGAAACCCCCCCCCCCCCCCCCAGAACCTGCAGAGGAGGGACGATCCCGGCACATGGGCAGGGGCCAAAAACTGACTACGGAGGTTTTCCCCCCTATAGTATTTGATTTTGTCCTCCCTTTTAAAATAGCGGGGAAAAAGGGCCCCCCCTTTTTGGGGCCCGGGTAGCGAGGGCCAAAATAGGGTGGAGAGCCAAAAAGCATCCTTTCCCCGGATCCCAAAACTTTTTTGGGCTGTCACTACCCCGGGCAAATCAGCATGCTGGGCCATTGCAAAAAGTGATTCGAGGGGCCCCCTCCCTCCATCCCCACTGTTTTTTTTGCCACGGTGCTTGCGGGTATCTCCTGTCTTCCTCATCTCCATCTCCCTCCTCCAGCTGCTCCGCCCCTCCTCCCCTTGTCACCTGGGTAAAAAACCCACTATTTTCCCCCAGACAATGTTTCTGCCCCCAAGTCCCCCTCCTCCTCCATTTCAGCCCCCAGCGGCCCTTCATGTGGCCAAAACCCTCCATTTCCCCTGCACGACAGATTTTTCAGAAACTTTTCCAGGACAGAAGCAGGGGGAATGACGTTATTCATCCCGAGTCGGGCGACTGACAAAAAACGTGGGCCCCCTCAAATGGCCTAAACAAACGGCGGTGTCACGAAATAAAGCTGCCACGGGTGACATCAAAGTTACACAGGGGATTACTCCTGTTGCCTGGATCATCAAAAAACCCTTTAAGGGGCCGTTCACTGTTTTTACACCCGGCCCCAAAAATGTGCAGGGGGAAATTAAAAAGGGGGGAAACCCATTGCATTCAGAGTGTTTTGGGGGGGGGGCTGTTCTGCCGTGCAACTCAAGGAGGGTGTCCCTGGTTTTGGTGGAAGGAAAAAAGTGCATCACGTTTCCGGGCCATTTTCAGAACCCTTCTTTGGGAAAACTTCAGGAAATTTTCCCCAACCAGATTGAACACGGCGCCATGCAGGGGGCATGGACCATCCCTCCTCCGGCGCGTGGCAAACCCTGTTACTCCCAAATTTTCCGTCACCCTGGTTTCCCATTTGAGTTGACACCGCTGTGCCCTCACATGTTGGTATGATGGGGCAGTAAATTGTGGAGGCCCCGACATGGGGTGGTTTGGGGGTGGAAAGGGGGGGAGGCGGACATTGGCCAGGGGCCGCAGTTTGACAACGTGGAGGAGAAAACGGCGGGCTCCTGTCCAAATTGTTTTGGGGTTTCCCGGGCAGGAAGCACATTCACCCAAATGGGCCCTAAGGGGGCTGTACTGGCCATGACCGAAATTAAAAAAGCTCCAGACCTCCGTGCTGGCCCCCCGGGGACCTTGGAAAAAAACCGTTTAAACTCAAGGACTGGGCCCCCTTTTCTGTTCTACATATTTATGAAGTGCTGGTACTACCCTTTTTTGGGAAAAAAATTACGGCTTGGAAAACTCCATCTCGGGTTTTGGCAAAAAAGCCATTTTTTCTCTGAATGGTTTCAGAGTCCCACCATTTGGAAAGGGAGGGGTGCCCGTACCAACAACTTTGGGCAGGGGAACAGTCAGCTGCTGCACCTTAGGATTAAGGCCCCATACTGTTTGTCTCTTTTTAATCGCCTCGCTGAACGAACTGCTGGCACCATGATAAGGAGGAAACCCCCGAAAGCATTTTGGCCCCGGGGGATATGTCCAAAAAGAAACAGCCCCCACCCCCCCCTTTTACGATGTGGTGGAGTTTTTGAAATGGCTGCAATGGCTGGGGTGGCCTCCTCGGCTGCTGCTGCGGCGGCCCGGGTGGGCCAAAAAACCCCGGCCACCCCGTTTCTCCCCGGCTACCGGATGGTGACGCTGCATGTGTTGGGCGCAGGCCGTGGGGCCAATGTTAGCTCCCTGGGGCCCCCGGCCCTTTACTTTCTGCCCACAGATTTTTCATATACCCATATTCGGGTCCCCCCGGTGTCTTAGCCCAAAAAAACTGCCCACACCCCCGAGTAGCTGCTTTTAAAACCCCCAACGCTCCGCAATGAGTGGGCTACTCTGCCCCTGCCCCTTCGGGGCCCCTCTGCCGCAAATTTCTTGGGCCTGCGAACGGGTTTTTTTACCCCGTGGCCCCCTTGGGTCCCGGCCTTCTCATGCTGCTAAACCCCGCTGACTAACGGCCCAACCCAAAACCCCCTTTCTAGCTGCGCCGCTGCCTAAAACGCAAGCTGACGCCCCCTTCCCCTGACGAGATGAAGGCCCTTGCTTCACCCAAACTCCCCCAATGCGGTCGGGGACATCAACATCCAATTTTTGTTTTTATCGCACTGACGCCTCACCACGTTCTTGGTTTATGCCCGAGGCTACCTCTTGGCCCCCATCCAAATCTCCACATTATTTCTTTTCCGCAAAATGCCAAGAAGCGGGGATATTGGCCCCCCTTTCCTTTTACTGCCCAATATGCTGATTGCCCCCTCCCAAAATTTTTCTCCTCGCTATATAGTGGGCTGACCCCCGACCACCCTAGTAGATCTCTGGCTGAGGGGAAAGGGTGGGGCAGAGGCGGTTGAGGGCAGGGGGAAAGGGGCCCTGCCCGCTCCCGGGGCCCTGCCAACTAAGGGGTTTTGTCGACGTTCCCACCGACTCTTGGCTGGGGGGTTTTCAAAAATGTCATCTGGGAGGAAGTTGGGGTGACCCAGTCAACCAATCAAGAAACCCCCGGGTTTTCTAGTCACCCGGCCCTTTGATGACACCGGGGTTGTGGGGCCCCACTGGGGTGGGCCCCGCGGCGACCCTCCCCTTTTTGTGCTGCGACCTGGGCCCCGCTCCAGGAAAAGTTTGTGCCACTGCCACTCTAGGTGAAGAGCCGGCCCCCCTCCTGTCGAATAGTTTGTTTTTTAAAATGACGACACTGTTTGATGAAGATATCTGTATAGATAAATACACATCCTGGATTTGCTCCAAATTTAACAAGCTTGGGTAACCCTTTTGGGCATTTAAAATGGGCTCCACAAATGGCCCGGAAAAATTGACTTGTATGTGCCGTTTAAAAAAACCCCGTGTATTTTACTGAATGTAAAAGCACAAAAAAGGGGTTAATTGAATTTTTTGGGT
Organism: Phyllomedusa bahiana; assembly: GCA_025379985.1. Classification (NCBI taxonomy): domain Eukaryota; kingdom Metazoa; phylum Chordata; class Amphibia; order Anura; family Hylidae; genus Phyllomedusa; species Phyllomedusa bahiana. The sequence continues at coordinate 20,718 of JAODAL010018945.1, read as the reverse complement.
ATTGGAAAAATTTTGCTACAGAATTTTTCTTTGGGGGTTTAAAAAAAAAGTTTCTTTTCCCCCGGGTACAACTACAGAAAAAACTTGTTAAAAAATTTGAGGGAAATTGCGCAAAAAAGAATTGAGCAGCCACAAACTACTACTTTGTAGCTGTTACAATGGCAAAAATTTTTTTCGCTACACAACAAGAAAAAATTGTAATTAACCTTCGTTTTGAATTATTCTACAGGGAAAATTGTAATTTTTTTGGCGGGGAAAAAGATGGTTTATTTTTGTCACAAAAGCAAAAAAGAAAAGCTTACTTAACCCCCGGGTGTAAATTGCGCAAAAAAATTGAGAGCCACAAACTACTAGCCCTTTTTACTTTACAATGGCGTATTTTTTCCGCGACACAACAACAGAAAAAATTCTAATTAACCTTCGCTTGTGAATTATGCTACAGGAAAATTGTATTTTTTGCGGTGAAAAAGACGGTTTATTTTGTCACCACAGCAGAAAAACAACGCTTAATTAACCCTGGATGTAAATTTTGCCAAAAGAATTGAGCAGCACAAAAACTAGCTTTGTAGCGTGTTACAATGGCGTATTTTTTAACTACACAACAAGAGAAAAAAATTGTAATTAACCTTCGCTTGTGAATTATGCTACGGAAAATTGTATTTTTGGCGTGAAAAAGCGGTTTTTTTGTCCACAGCAGAAAAACAACGTTAATAACCACTGGATGTAAATTGCAAAAAAGAATTGAGCAGCCACAAAACTAAGCTTTGAGGTGTTACAATGGCATTTTTTTTATCCCTACACAACAAAAAGAAAAAATTGTAAAAACCCTTCGCTTGTAAATTTATGAACAAAAAATTTTGAAATTTTTTGGCGGGGGAAAAAAGGGGTTTTTTTTGGGAGTCCCCCAGAAAAAAAACAATCTTAATTAACCCTTTTAAAATTTGGCAAAAAAAAATTTGAGCAGCCCCCAAACAAATTGCTTTGTAGCTTTGTTCCCAATGGTGTTTTTTTTTCGCTAAAACAACAAGAAAAAAAAATTGTTTTTAAACTTCGCTTGTGAATTTTTTCTAGGGGGAAAAAATTTTTTTTTTTGGTCGGTGAAAAAAACGGTTTATTTTTGGCACCACACCCAGAAAAAAACGTTTAAATTTAAAACCCCGGGTTTTGTAAATTGCGCAAAAAAAATTGACCCACCCCAAAAAATAGCTTTTTTGCGTTTTTTACAAGGGGTATTTTTTAAAATTTTAACCCCAACAAGAAAAAAAAGGGTAATTAACCTTCGTTTTGGGGAATTTATGCTACGGGAAATTTTTGGATTTTTTCCCGGGAAAAAAAAGGTTTTCTTGGAGTCCCCCAAAAAGGCAAAAAAACAACGTTTAATTAAACCCCCGGATGAAAAATTGCGAAAAAGAATTGAGCAGCCACAAACTACTAGCTTTTTAGCGTGTTAAAAGGGCTTTATTTTTTATATACCCAACAAGAAAAAATTTTGAAATTTAAACCCTTTCGTTTTGTAAAATTTGCTACAAAAAAATTGATTTTTTGGCGGTTTGAAAAAGACGGTTTCTTGGAGTAAACCCACACAGAAAAACAATGTTAATTTAACCCAAATTTTAAGAAGTGGTATTTGTATTGTAAAAAACGCTGTTTCTTTAAAAAAAATAAAAACAGGGAATTTGGCGGGAGACCCCCTTTTGGATATTCAATGTCCCTGTGAGCAGATAGCATTAAAATTTGTAGATGCAGTTTGAAGTGGACGCAAAACTGGCCCTTCAGATCCAATTTTCCCAAAAAACCCAAAATAGAACTTTAAAAAAAAGCAGTCTTGAGACAAGCTGGGGACCCCCCACAAAAATCGCTGTAAAAAAAACGTTTTTAAATTTAAGAGCTATCACAATCAGCCGAAAGCAGCCCCTTTCCCCTGATCAGTACAGTGAAGGATTTGGGGCTCCCAACGTCCCCCCCCGGGATTTAAATATAGTGCGGTGACGTCACAGAACCCCCGCGGGTTTCTCTGATTGGCTTCTTTCCTCCCCAAATGTCATGCAGGTTTATCCCCTTCTTCCCCCAGATTTCCTTTGCTCCAGAAACCCCAAATGTGCTGCAGCCATTTTATCAATAAAAAGGGCCCCATTCCCTTTCCCAAAACCCGAAGTCCCCCAAACTTCGACTTCTTTCAAAAAACCAAATTTTTCCCCTGAAATTCTAAACGAATTCCACTTTTAAGAATCAATTTCGCCCCATCTCTTTTTTTATGTTTTTAAAACCCAATTTGGGGGACAACCCATATGATGATGTAAACCCTTTGGAAAAGCTTCTGATGGGTTTTAAAAGGGCAACTTTTTAGTTCATCGGGGTTTAAACTTTTGGATGTATTTTTTTCCCAAACCAAAAATACACTGCTTCTGTTTGTAACATCAGGGGAAAGTTCAATAAAATTAAAGCCCAAGTTTATCCAAAGAAAATTGTGGATTTGACATTTTAGGATCACCTTGATTTGCAATTCCCAACCATCAAACCAATCAGGAGGGAGGGGGTTCTCTTTTCAGGATGTTTTGTGCTTTAGTTGACGTCCCATACCCCAAGAAGAAAAGCAAAAGCCCTTTGTGAAGTTTCTGGGGAACCCTGGTAAGATTGTTTTTCCTTTAAATCCAAGTTAAACGGTACTGTTTCAAAAAGGGCTGAAAGTCGCTCTGCCAGGAAAAATCATTATTTCCCCCAAAAGAAATTTATAAAACCCAGATTAATTTTTTAAAAATTTGCACACACACAAAGACCAAACATTTTGGTGCATGCCCTGTAGTCTGCCCAAAACTAAAAAAAAACGTTTGGAAATAAGGGTTCTTTTTTTGTTTGGGGGGGAAAAAGGGGGGAAGTTTTGGAAGCCTAAACACCTTTCCAAAATGTAAAAACCGGGGTGGAGAAATCTTTGTTGTGGGGTTTTTTGGCTCCCAGGGGGGCGGGTTGCACTTCAAAAAAATGGGGAAATTTTTTTAGGGCAAAGCTAACAAATACTAATGAAATGTTTTAAAAATTTTTTTTACTTTGCAAAAAAGCAAAAAATCCTTTTAAATTTTCCCTTCTCATTTTTCCTGAACTAAAAAAATACCTTTTGTTCCCCCTTTTCATACTGCTTTTTATTCCTCCTTCATTTGCCTTTTTCTTTATTTTACTTGGGGGCCCCCGCAGCAGATCATTACTGGCTGCAGCAGTCATGTGCCCATGCCCTAAACCTTCACAGCATGTTTCGGGTTTTGGGAAAAGGGGGACGGCTGAAACCCAATTTAAGTGAATTTTGGACTTTTGGGGAGCGGGAAGAAACAAAAAAACTGAGGGAAGGGAAGCCCCCTGGGGGGAACCCGGGAAGGTAAGGACAGTGGTGAGTATGAGTTTTTTTTCCTGCTTAAATTAATAAAAAAAATAAGAAATTAACAACCCTTTTAAAATTTTGGGGGTTAAAAATTTAAATTAAAAAATATTTTAACATTACAAAATTAATTAGATTTTTAAGGTTGTAGGGGGAAATTTCCCCAACGCAGAATCGGGCAAACATGGGCTCAAATGATTAGCCCTGGGTTTTTAAATTTCCCCCCTGGGCAACAAACTTCATGGAGTTTGTATGTTTTTGCATGGGTTTCTTTTGGGTAAAACCCGGCTTTTTCCCCTGTTACAAAAAAAAACATACCCTTTTTAAGTTAATTTTGGAACAAGATTTTAAACCCCCAAATTTAATTTTTTGGAAAATTTAAAATTAAAAAATTCCTTTTGGGGGAAAATTTGGTTTTATGCCTTTTTAAGTTTTTATATCGGCATCCCCCAGGGAAAAAGAGCTTAAAAATTCCCCTAAACACCCTTCATTCAAACCCTTTTTTCCTACCCACGCTTTCCTGTTTTTTGCCAGCTTGGGGGTTCCCCTGTCTAGGGCGGGGTTCAAATGGGTCAGTAAAAATTTTAAAGGGCCCAGCACACCGGTAATTTGTTATTGAAGGCCGCTAACCATAATTTTTTTCCCTTTTCTTCCCCCCTTTTCCTTTGCAAGATCTAAATTTTTTCCCCATGCCTCTAGAGAAAATGTTCCTTTTCCTGTCTGTCTCTACCATGTAGGTGACCTCATGGCTATGTCCTTTGACTATGCTTTGGGGGGCCTTTAAATTTTCCCGCCCGTCCCCGACTATAGCCTGCATTTTTCAATTTTTGTATCGCTCACCTCGGCCACCCCCACAAGAAAGAGCATAAAGGGTTGCGACCTGGCCGTCTTTTCGCCCCCAAGTTTCCCAAACCCCGGGGGCCCCTTTTAAACATTTCCCCTCCCTTTATGTGACTTAAAATCACCGTCAGCATGGTCCAAATGGATCCACTACCCAAAGGGGGGCCAAAGGGGGGGGGGGGGAAGATTCCGGGCCATGGATCACGCCGTTGTGCCCTTGCCAAATCTTGGGGGGGGGGGACCTTTTTGGATTGTAAATTTTATCAGTTGCAAAAAAATTGCCCCAAACTTTACAAAAAGAAAGAACCCCGGGTTTTCCACCCTGATCACCCAAACTCCTTTCTGTCCCAAAAAACCCCCTCCCCCCAGCTGCAAAATTTTTCACCTTTTAAAGTGGCTTTGTTTGGCCCAAGCTGCATCTCTCCTTGCCCGGGCAAAAATATGACGGAAACCTTTTAAAGGCCCATTTGGAGTTTTTTTTAGGGCCGTAAAACCCATGCTGGGGGAACTCTTAAAAAACAGTTTCCCCACAGAAAACCCCCAAGGGGGCATTTATCGTCATCCCCCTTTCCCCCAGAACCTGGTATGACTACTGGGAGGGGGTTTTTGGTTTACCCGCTAACCTCCATGCATTCCTGACTGAATTCCACAGCGTTTTTGAGAAATCATGCATCTTATGTTGTGACTGCTCTGCTAGTCCTATGCCAAGTGGATACCACAGTCGGGGCAATTGCCTAGCTTTTCGTATTTTCCCTCTAAATTTTTTGTGAAATAACGAGCCCTTGTCCCCAGTGTGAAGGGGTCTCGCGGGCAGAAAAAAAACGAGCTAGGGTCAAAAACTTTTCATCAACTCTGAGTGACCTCATCCATCTTCCCACCCACGTTGACATTCAATTCGCCGAAAGACAAAAGAAGCGTCGCCAAGAAGGCAAAAACGATCTGGTTACACTGTCTCCCCCCTCTTGCTCCAGTGTTTAAAAGGCCTCCACTGCTTCCCACCAATGGCTTCTTTGGAGGAACCTATGCAAGTGGACAGAGCCCACTTTGTACAGTAAGAACGGTCGCTTTGTGAAGCAAATTTTGCCTTTTCTGTGCTATCCCCAAACATTTCTGTATGGATCGTCCATTGCGTCCGGCAAACTCCCACACCTAGGATACATGGGAGAGGTGTCCCTAGGTGTGCATACTACCTCTCCACTTTTGACAATGCCAGTCCAACTTGGCATCTTGTCAGGTGTCATGTTCCCTCTGCCTTTGTGGATTATGGATCTGCTGGGAATTTCATTGACACATCTTTGGCCTCTAAGTATTGTCTCCTTGTAGTCTGCCTTGACAAACCTCTGGCCATCTCCTCCAAAGGGTAATCGGGAAGTATCTTGTTTTCTTGGACAATCTAGAATTCTCAGGCTCCGAAACAAGGTACTAAATGCTACAAGAAGCAGCTCTAGCTAAGAGAGAAATGATTTTTTGTTGGAAACCCCGACGTGGGGGATCGGGTGCCCTTGCCCCCTGAACTGCGAGAAGGGGGCACGGGTGTGCCCGTGACCCGCACATCTGTCCGCGGGGGGAAATCGCAATGCAGGTTCTGTCCCAAAACTCCCCTCCCCTTTTCCCCTGCTGTTTCTGCTAGGGGTGAAAGGGCCCACCCCGGAGCTGCGGTAAAAGGTTTTGTAAGATTTAAAGGGCCAGCGTGCTGGTGATTTGTTATCGCTAGGCACTGACCCTATTTAATCCTGCCTCTTTCCCCATGTCCTTGCCCGGATCTATTTCATGCTACTGGAGAAAGTGTTCCTTTCCATATCTGTTTCTACCATTTACCTGACCTCCTGCCTAAGTTCCTTGACTACGCTTTGCCTGCCACCTGCCTTGACCTTCCTGCTTGTACCCGACTATGAGCCTGCCTGACAAATCTGCACAATGCGACCTCCACTGCAAGCAAGTATTCTCAGGTGTAGCAATCTGGGGGTCTCATGCCTCAACAAGTTCAACCTGCCTTGCGGTGGGTTTGGGTAAAACCCCGGGGGCCCCTTACCCCATGCTCCCTGATGTTGGGGGGGTTTGGATCCACTCCAAAGTTAACCTAACTATCTAATAAAAAATGAAAATCTTGTACTCATATGTAACTGATCAACCTTTTTTAAGGATTTCAATGAAAATTTTACTTGGCCATATATGTTAAAAAACGTAAAAAAAAATAAAATATACCTGATATTTGTATGAGATTGCCTTCTAAAGATGTATTCACAGTAGTTTTAACCTTGTTTTCCACAACCATTTCCTGTGCTCCTATTAGGAATGTTTTGCTTGAATCTCCATGCAGATCTTTATTCCATATATGCTGGAGAGCATCTTCTGGACGCATGATTCTGTCTTTGCTGGTAGTATTCATTTGATGTGTAAATTCTGGGGACTGATAAATTCTGGCATCTTTTTTATTAGATATTTCATCTCTAAGGAATAGTAAATCATTTGTAGAATGTCTGTTCTTTTGTGATTCTTTGCCGTGCTTAGAATCTGAAATCCTACATTTAATGGCCAAAAACCCCCATACAATGGTTTCAGAACAACATGTGAAGGCTGCAACAACCTGTGAAGAAACATACAAAAATAAATATTTTTCTGTTTCAAAGGTTATCGTCCATTTTTTTTTTTATCAGCTTTAAAAAGTCTAGTTCTTAAAGCTTGTCATTGAGAATCCTGACCAGTTCTTTATCTTATGTAAAACAAATAACACATTTTTAACCCCAGAGGCCGCAAACATAGGGTCAAAAAGAACCATCAGAACAGAGTTGTTTTTCGTTTTCTAAAAACGCTGGAAAAACGACTGAAATCATCTCCTAAAGACATCTAATGTAAAAACGTCCTGCTGTCAACACTGAGCTTCTTTTTTCTGCTAGTTTTTTTTACTGGTCGTCTTTTGCAACATGCTCTAAAAAACGCCAGAGCCGGGCAGAAAATTTACTACAGGAGTCTATGGAAAGCGGCAGACGTCTTTTGTCGCGTTTTTTGTCGCGTTTTTGCTGCGTTTTTTGCCACGATTATTCAATGAAAACCCTCCTAGAAGACCCAAGTCTCACCTACAGTGGGTGTAACAAAGGTTATACCTTATCAAATCTACAAGTGTATTATGTGTCCTTTTTTGTACCTGTGATAAAATGATCATGCTTTGGTCGCTAACGATTTTTGCGCAATTCATATATTTTTCGCTAAAAATACGTTTTTTATGGATTTTGGCTTCAGAATCTGTTTTGTTGCAGATTTTGTTGCTAAAATTGTTTTTTTTTATATATATATATTTTGGTGCTAATAAAGTTATCTCGCTTCTGATGCCAAAAATACGTTTTTTTATGGATTTTGTCGCAAGAATCCGTTTTTTGACGGATTTAGGCACTAAAATACTTTTTCTTAACAGATTTTGGTGCTAATAAAGTTATCTGGCTTCTGACGCTAAAAATACGGGTTTTTTTACGGATTTTGTCACAAGAATCCGTTTTTTTACGGATTTTGGCACTGAAATCCATTTATTTACAGATTTTGGCACCAATAAACTTATCTCGCTTCTGACTCAAAAAATAAGTTTTTTTACGGATTTTGGTGCCAGAATCGGTTTTTTTTTTTACGGATTTTGGTGCTAAAATCCTTTTCTTAACATATTTTGGTGCTAATAAAGTTATCTCGCTTCTGACGCCAAAATACGTTTTTTAAGGATTTGGCGCAAGAATTCGTTTTTTTTACGGATTCTAGCACTAAAATCTTTTTCTTTACAGATTTTGGCACTAATAAAGTTATCGCGCTTTTGATGCAAAAAGTAAGTTTTTTTATGGATTTTGGCACCAGAATCCGTGTTTTTTTTAATAGATTTTGGTGCTAAAATCCTTTTCTTAACATATTCTGGCGCTAATAAAGTTATCTCACTTCTGACGCCAAAAATACGTTTTTTTTACGGATTTTGGCGCAAACATCTGTTTTTTTACGGATTTTGGCACTAAAATACTTTCATAACATATTTTGACGCTAATAAAGTTATCTTGCTTCTGATGCCAAAAATAAATTTTTTTACTAATTTTGGCGCCAAAATCTGTAAAAAACTTATTTTTGGTGTCAGAAGCGAGATAACTTTATTAGCACCAAAATATGTTAAGAGAATGATTTTAGCACCAAAATCCATTAATAAAATGGACTTTAGGGCTAAAATCCACAAAAAAAAAACGTATTTTTGGTGACAAAAGCCAGATAACTTTTTTAGCACCAAAATCCGTAAAAATGCAGATCTTAGCACCAAAATCTGTTAAAAAATGGCATTTAGGGCCAAAATCCGTAAAAAAAACGTATTTTTGCCGACAAAAGCGAGATAGCTTTATTAGCACCAAAATCCGTAAAATTGCAGAGCTTAGCACCAAAATCCGTTAAATTGACTTTAGGGTCAAAATTTGTAAAAAAACGTATTATTGGCGACAAACGCAAAATAACTTAATTAGCGCCAAAATTTGTCAAAATGCAGCTCTTAGCGGCAAAATCTGTTAAAAAAAATGTATTTTTGGTAACAAACGTGAGAACCTTATTAGCGCCAAAATTCATAAAAATGCAGATCTTAGCGCCAAAATCTGTAAAAAAAAATGTGTGCTAGATAACCTGACCATACCACCAGACACAGCATCTACACTGGACTAGGGACCAGTGGTATTCAGTTCTGTTCATTGATGAAAGTCGATTCACTCTGAGCAGAAATGATGGCTGCCAGATGCTGAGGATGTCAAGGAGAGCACTGTGCATCAAGTACCCTTGTTGGTCATCTAGAACACAGACTACGCTGATGTAAACAATTCTGAAGAGATACTTGGGGGCCACATGTATGAAAACTGTCTTGGTCTAAAATTCACTTTGTTGCCCATAGCAAAGAATCAGAGCATTTTCATTTCATATAGTGCTCTAGAAAAATGAAAGGGGCACTCTGGTTGCTATGGGCAACAAAGTGAGTGAGACCTAGACAGTTTTCATGCACGTGGCCCTTAGTTGCCTCCTGCCTCCCTTAAACATGCCTGGAGTTGTGTGGCATTTACCATCTGGTTCCGCAGAGCATTGTTTAAAATGAAACAGTCATCAGTGCATGATGAAGTCAAGGGAGGTGCTCTTCTTTGCCTTTCTGTAACTCTTCCAGTATCTCTGTTGCAACCTGTTGATGACAATCTGTGACACTCTTAGCTCGGTGGCCACTTCTGTCTGACAGCATCCTGCTTGAAGACTTGCAATGATGAGGTACTGTTGATCAATTGTAAGGTGTTGTCTTGGTCTCATGATGTCAAAATGTGAACAGCATGATGAGGAGAACTATCTAAATCGCAATTCAAATTGATCCCCTAAATTTATTGGACGATTCAGGGATCAAACACCTGTTGTGAATTTTATCGCTAAGCTCCTTGTTAGAGATCAGCAAGTTGTGCAAAAAGGACTAGAAAATTGAGGAGTTTGACATGTGCATTCTAAAGCTAAGAGATGCTCTCATTTAGTTCATTTTAAAACAAAGATTTAAAAAATGTTATGTTCCACATGAAATTTCAACCAAAAACCAAATTTCCCTAACTTTTGTGGAGTAGTAGTAGTTTGATGTAAGTATGTGTGTATTAATATATATTAATATTTATAATATATATAGATATATATATATATATAATTTGAAACCAGAAGTTTACATTCACTAATAAAAAGACACATAAAGCATGTTTTTCTCACAATCTTACATGAAATCAGAATAATCCATACCAGTTTTATGTCAGTTAGGATTACCAAAATGATTTATATTTGCCAAATGCCAGAATAAAGAGAGAGAGAAATAAAGAGAATATAAGGCATTTTTATTACTTTCTGCAAATTCAAAGATTTACATACATTTCATTAGTATTTGATAGCATTGTCTTTATACTGTATGACTTGGGTCTAGTGATGAGCAATTAGTTAAAAAAAAATCTAGATCGAGTTAATTGCCGATTTTAAAGAAAATCGTGTCGATTTTCGATCTCGATTAGTTGCCGATTCCCATTAAAGTCAATGGGAGAACATGATCAGGTTAATTTTTATTCTGGAACAGGTAAGGAGAAGCTGGAATTACCATCCAGAACAGTAAACTGAATATGTGGTACAACTTAGTGAAGATAATTTGGAGTCACAGAAAAAAATTCACAGGCTAAAATCATTCATTACTTTCAATGGCTAACTAAAAAGACGAGGACAGCCTGCAAGCAGGGGCGTAGCTATATGAAGTGCAGCGGTAGGAGCTGCTACGGGATCCCCTTCACATGTAAGAAGACGCCGGTATTGGAAATGGCACATGGTAACTGGCAGGAGACCCGTATCATATTTTGCACCACGGCCCAAGAACATGTCATATATGTGGTGACAGCAAGAACATCCCGACAGGGAACATGAACATTCAGCTGGCAGGGCCATAGTTATAGGGAATGCTGTGGTAGCCAGGGCAGCTGTCATTCAACTATTAACCATTTCAGGACCCCATGCAGCTAACTCAAATGGGGCCTCCACCCATTACTAGTTCCTATTATTTTAACATATCACTTGGCCCCTTTTTGATTAGGGCCCCTGACAGGAGTACTGCCCTATTGGCACACCTGGCACCCATTTACAGTATCCTGACCCCAAAACCAGCAAAAATGACCTTTTGGACACTCAGAATAAAATTTTCACAAAGAATTTAGCATTTGTGATAAGATTTTTTTCAATAGCACCTTTACTATTGGTGTCTTTAACAGCGGCCTGACCCCCAAACCAGCAAAAATGACCTTATGGACACTCAGAATAAAATTTGCACGAAGAAATGCAGATGGTTGACAGGGAGGCCCAGATGATGCTACAACGCTGACAGTTGGGCCGAAGCAGGGTGTGAACAGCGGAAGTGTGAGCTAAGACCTCGAGCCTTCCTCAGAAAACAGTCAAGACCCAGGTAGCACTTGAGAAATTTATGCCTATACGAGAGCGCTTGCCCCTCCATATAAAATTCAAAAAAGCCTTACGTAGCACCATCACATCCTCATGCTTAAGCAACAATGGAAATTTTGCAAAGGATATTGTCACATTATGCCATTAACTCATCATGGGCTCAAGGAGCTCAGGTTCCTTTACATGAGTGCGGATGAGGTGAGCTTCTCTTGGAAATGCTGGCTGACGCTCCAGTTCCACCGAGGTGCCCTTCTCATTGGCTTTCTTTTCTTCCCCTCACTGTCCTTGATGCGCTGAAGGAAACTATCTCTGCTCTTGGAGTGGCAAATGTGCTCCACATGGACGTTGATTCTTTTGGCAAGGATTTTACCCTTGATCTGCTTGTTCACAATTATACCCACAGCATGCTGTGTAACACTGTAGATCCTGCAAGTCTTGCCATGATAGCATTTATGTGGCATGCCGTTTTATATGGTGCCCATACCCTTAATGTAATGTTCCTGTAGATGTGCATGTATGTTGACAAAGGCAGAACTCCATGTTTACGGAAGAGTCTGGAGAACATATACCGGGTTCCACGCCTTTTGCCTTTTGTTTTCATCATTTTTGCACCTTAAAGATGGTGAGTCCAGCGGAAAGAGAGGGACCAGCTTCCTTCCTCTTATGAGGGCATCAATGACTGGGCGTCACAGCAGACAAAATCATCCCCTTGGGCCTCTTGATCTTTTGAAATGCCTTGTGACCCCAACCGCATTGTGTCATCAAAGAGCTCTTCAGACTATGGATTATCTAGTGTAGTCTGTTTATTGGGTGACATTTGGCCCGTTTTTGTCTCAGTTTGGCCGTGACTGAGAGAAAGAAGAGTTAAAAGTGCTCGATGCAGGTTGTGTTAAAGACTGAAGAACAGATTGGCGACGCTCTCCAGTACTGAGATTCACAGGGAACGACCAAGCGATGACAGGCCTGACGGTCCTGCAACTGATGATGTGCTCGCTTGTGTGTTGTCCAGAGCAATGGAAGGAGTGGCTTGTCTCGTACCTCTAGCTCCACGTCCTACGCCCCTCTTTGCTCGCTTACCACTTCTAGTTTGCTCCATGTTCAAAAATATAAATATTAAAAAGGTTAAGATTTGTTCTTATTGAAGAACTGTACTCCAAAGACAGAAAATCACAAGTGTTCTTAAATCCCTATAATTTCCCACTGGCAACTAGGATTAGAAACAGAATAGTTTATATGTAATATCTATTAAATCTGGTGCTATGATAAACCTCTGACAGCAAATGAACAGTGTTCTTGAATCCTTATAATTTGCAACAGGCAACTAGGATTAGAAACAGATTTTTTTCTATGGAATATCTGTGATATGGGGTCTTATGGAAGAACGGTGTGTTGTACACCGGCTGTCCCCCCAAAACTGCAGCAAGGAAATTTTGGGCATGAAATTATATTTTCTGCAAGAAACCAGTATATCACAGTGATTTCTAAACAGTGTATTGTGCACAAACTTTCCCCCCAAAACTACAGCAAGGAACTTTTGGGCAATCAAAACAAAGATGGTAAAGATGCAGTCAGCAACAATATCAAAGTCCCTAACTACTCCTGTCTAGGTTTCGCTAATCTTGATGTACCCCAACCCTAACTAATCTATCTAGTAGCTCTTCCTTTGTGAAATCGCTGGGAAATGGTGTGTATGCCTGCTTTAAAACAAGCACAGCAGAGATAGCAATGTGTTCAGTTCACAGTCTCCAATCATAATGGCATTCACCAGGAAATACAGTGACATTCATAAAACAGGGTCATGTGATTTTGGCAGCCAATGAGATCTCTACACAATCACTGGTGATGTTCTTGACCCCCCTCTGTGCTCTGCACTGATTGGCTGGCTGCCAAAAGTATAGGAAGCAGCAAAAATGGCTCGATTTCAATTCTCGATCTCGATTTTTCACCCGATTTTGTTGAAAAAAATCGGATCGAGATTGAGAAAAACATAAAAATCGACTCCATTTTAACTTTTCTCAATTAAATCGCTCAACAATACTTGGGTCAAACGTTTGGGATATCCTTTGACAAGCTTCTCACAATAGTTGGTAGGAATTTTGTCCCATTCCTCTTGACAGAACTGGTGTAACTGAGCCATGTTTGTAGGACGCTTTGCTCATACCTACCTTTCCTGCCCATACATTTTCAATAGGATTGAGATCAGGGCTTTTTGATGGCCACTCCAAAACATTGAGTTGGTTATCCTAAGGCCACTTTGTAACTAGTTTGGCAGTATGCTTCGGGTCATTGTTAGAGATGGGCGAATTGATTCTAACGAAGTGGAATTCGTTTAGAATTTCAGGAAAACTTCGATTCTGATCGAAGTCAAAGTTTGGGGTAATTCACAGGAACGAAGTGTGTTTTTAATTGAAAAAATGGCTGCGAGCACATGGCGTTACATGGGGCAAAGACATCTGGGAGGAAGAAGGGCGTAGCCTACATGACATGTTTCAGAGATTAAACCAATCAGAGACCGGCGGGATTCTGTGACATCACGCACTATAATAAGTCCGGGCGCGGCGCTGGGAGCTCATAACCCCTCTCACTGTACTGAGTAGGGAAGGTGGGTGCCCCGGCTGCTTGTGATATTCATTTCTAAAGAACTCCTTTTATACAGCGGGTTTTGGGAGGTGTCACAGCTTGTCTCAGAGGACTGCTTCTTTACGTTCTAATTCTGATTTGTGGGGTATTGGAACTGAAGGGCCAGTGTGCGTCCAATGCAGCTGCATATACATTTTAATGCTATCTGCTCAGTTCTTGAGCACATTGAATATCCAAGGGTTATCTAAGCCTGTTCCTGTTGTATTCAGTTAAAGAAACAGCGTTTTTACATTCCAAATACCACTTAATTTTTGGTTGCTCATTTATTATTATAAAGTTTTTCTGTTGTTCTGTACCGTAAAATAAACGCCATTTTAACACGCTACAAAGCTGGTAATTGTTGGCAGCATATTTCTTTTGCGCAATTTACATCCAGGGGTTAATTAAGCGTTTTTTGGGCTGTTGTGGTCACTAACGTTCTTTTTCACGCAAAGAAAACATTTTGCCTGTAGCATATATTCATAACCGAAGGTTAATTACAAGTTTTCTGTTGTTCTGTACCGTAAAATACACGCCATTTTAACACGCTACAAAGCTGGTAATTTTTGGTTGCTCATTTCTTTATTGCAATTTAGATCCAGGGGTTAATTAAGCGTTGTTCTGCTGTTGTGGTCACTAAAAAAACATTATTTTTCACCCCCAAAGAAGAAATTTTGCTGTAGCTAATTCATAACCGAAGGTTAATTACAGGTTTTTTGTTGTTCTGTACCATAAAAAAACATGCCATTTTTAACATGTTTACAAAGCTGGTAATTTTTGTTTGCTAATTTCTTTTGCGAAATTTAGATCCTTGGTTTAATTAAGCGTTGTTTGCTGTTGTGGTCAGTAAAAGAAACGTTCTTTTTCACGGCCAAAGAAGAGATTTTGCCTGTAGCATAATTCATATCCGAAGGTTAATTAAGCCTGTATGTGCTTTTATATTCAGTAAAATACACAGTGTTTTTAAACGGCACATACAAGTAAATTTTTCCTGGCCATTTGTGGATGTGCATTTTTTAATCCAAGGGTTCCCCAAGCTTGTTACTGGGTTCATTTGGAGTCAAATACAGGGTGAGTATTTATCATTTTATAGATATCTTCATAAAAACAGTGTCTGTACTTTTTAGAACAAAACAATATGTCAGACAGAGAGGTGGCAGGCTTTTCACCTGCGAGTGGCAGTGGCACAAACATTCCTGGAGCAGGCCCAGGTCGCGCACAGCAAGGGGACGTGCAGCAGGGGTCACTCGGTGAGGCCATAACTGCCGCTGTCATCTAGCCGGCTTTTGTGCTGACCAGCAAACCCAAGGGTTCTTGAATGGAAGGACTAGGTCATCCACTTCCTCCCAGATGCCATCTGATAAAAACCAGCCAAGAAGAGTGGTGGGAACGTCAGACACAACCCTTAGTTGGCATGGCCAGGAGAGGGTCAGCGGCCCTCACTGTCCTAAACCCGCCTCTGTCCAATCCGGTTCCCTCAGCCAGAGATCTACTATGTGGTCTGGGCTCAGCGCTACTATATAGCGGGGGATGAACAATTTGAGGAGGGCGTCAGCAGCTACTTGGCAGCGAAGAAATTCCCCTGCTTCTTGCAGTAGGCGGCCAAAGTATTAGATGTTGAGAGTGGTATGGGGGGTTCATGTTATGAGGGGTCAGCTCTGCATACCAAGACGGTGATGAGGACAGCAGTGAGATGAAACACAAATAGATGATGATGTAGCCGGGCCGCACTTGGGAGCCGGGTTGAAGCAAGGGCTTCATCATCATCAGGAGAAGAGGGCGTCAAATTGCGCGGTCAGGCAGCGGTTTCAGCCAGCAAGTGGGTTGTGTGGCCGTTGATTGTCAGCAGGGTAGAGGCAGTGTGAGGTCGGGAGCCAAAACGGCCACGGGGGGTAAAAAAACCCCCTTCGCAGGTCAAGAAAGTAGCGGCACAGGGGCCCCAGCGAGACAGCGGCGGTTAGTAGTCACTCAGTGCGGATGCGTTGGCGGTAAAATCAGATACTCCGGCGGTTGTGGCAGTTCTTTGCTAAGACACCGGAGGAGCCGAATATGGGTTATGTAGAATCTGTAGGCAGAAAGTGAAGCGTGGCCAGGGAGCTAACGTTGGCACCACGGCCCTGCGGCAAAACATGCAGCGTCACCATCCCGTGGCCTGAGAGAAACGTGGCTCAGATGTGGTGGTCCATCCTGGCGCCGCAACAACAGCAGCAGCAGCGCCCAGTGGCACGCATCTCTCTGCAGAAGGGAGCTGTTTCTCTTTGCCATTATCTCCCGGTCCAGATGCACTCTGCCACCCCAGTTAGAAGATCCGCTGGACTACTGAGCAGCCAAAAATGGATGTGTGGCCGCAACTTGCCCGTGGAAGCTGTCCCGCACGGGCCCGTAGTGTCGCATCAGATGCGGGTGTTCAGTGCGGCGGGGGCCATCGTTACCCAAGGAGGAACCCGCTTGTCCCGGGAAATGTGGAACGGGCTGACCTTTTTCAGATGAATCAGGTGGATCGGCCGGGGTTTCCACACACCAATGCCTTAGGCGTCAGATACAATCAGCCATGACGACTAACCCCAAAATGTGAGAAATGAGTCGGGTTTTAAACTACCCGCTTCAGCCAGTGTTTGATGCCGCCCCGCCTAATGCCACACATCTGCTGACAGTTTCTCCATCTGCCTACCACATCTTTTCCAGGGACTGGTATTGCACCACCTTCACACTCTGTCATTGTGCCTCCCCTTTTACCTCATGCTGCTGCTGCTGGTGCGTGAAATCCACACTGTGTAATTTTTGCCCACTCTCTGACCTCATGCTGCTGCTGCAGTTGTTGCTGCTGCGGTTTACCCTCTACACCCTGTCATTGTGCCACTCTCTGACCCCATGCTGTTGCTCCTTTCCGTCACCTCCACTCTCTGTCTTTGTGCCACTCTGTGGCCTACTCCTGTTTGTGCCCCTCCACATTGTGTCATTGTGCCCCTGTCTGACTCATGCGTTGCCTGCTGTCACCTCCCCACTCTGTCAATGTGCCACTCTGTGGCCTACTCCCGTTTTGCCACCTCCAGAATGGGCATTGGCCCATCTCTGACCTCATGTGCTGTTGGCTGCGCCCCTCACCTCCACCTCTGTACTGTGTTGCCACCTGAGCCCTCAGCTTGTTTTTTTCCAGCTGTCGCCGCCATGACTTTATCAGGCTACATTCCCCCTTCAGTTTTTTAAGTGCCCAGGGAATTTTATAGTGAAGCGATTCTAAGAGCGGCGGCAGTCATCTGCGTGTCATACTAAAACACAACATTGTATGAAGACCAAACCAAGCTCCCTCTGCATATTTAAGCATGGCACAACGTTCTACAGCACCCTGCAGGCTCTGTGCAGCCTGGAAATAGCGTTTTTTTTTAACGCAATTCGTCCCGAAGCAATTCGGACCGAAACTAATTTTGTCGTGAAATTCGGCAAAGTCACCGAATCGAATTTTTGAGAAATCCGCCCATCTCTAGTCATTTTCTGTTTGGAAGACCCATTTCCGTCCAAGCTTTAAATTCCTGGCTGATGTCTTGAAATGTAACTTCAGTATTGCCACATAATCTTCTTTCCCCTTGATGTCATCTATTTTGTGAAGTACACCAGTCCCTTCTGAAGCAAAACAACCCCACAACATGATGCTACCCTTCCCTCCCCCATGTTTCACAGTTGAGATGTGTTCTTAGGCTTCCAAGCTTCTCCATTTTTCTTCTAAACGTAACAATGGTCGTTATGGCCAAGTAGTTCAATTTTAGTTTCGCCAGACCACAGGACATGTCTCCAAAAATGTAGATCTTTGTTCCTCTGTACATTTGTAGACATTAATCTGGCTTTTATATGTTTCTTTTGGAATAATGGCTTCTTCTTGTCAGAGTGGCCTTTCAGCCCATGTTGATACAGTACTTGTTTCGCTGTGGATAATGACACAATCTTACCAGCTTCCGCCAACATCTTTCCAAGGTCTTTTGAATTTGTTCTGGGGTTTATAAGCACATGTTGAACCAAAGCATGTTCATCTTCCTAATATCTTGGCTGATTTCTTCAGACTTTCACACAGAAGCAGTATGTTTCTAGTGTGCAATAAAATATCTCCACAGGTGTGTCTCTAATTAATTAATATGTTACCAATAAACCTATCAGAAGCTTCCAAAGAAATGACATAAGGCATAGTAATCATAGTGTATGTAAACTTTTGACTTTGCAGAAAGTAATAAAAATGACTTGAAAATTCTCTCTCTTGTTATTCTGGCATTTGGCAAATATAAATAATTTTAGTAATCCTTACTGACCTAAAACGGGTAAGGTTTATTATGATTTCAAGTAAGATAATGAGAAAAACATGCATATGTGTCTTTTTGTATAGTGTATGTAAACTTCTGGTTTCAACTGTATGTAAAGGTTCAGTAAAGTAAAATAGTACCAATACAAACTACACTTAGGCCCGCCAAAAACACTCTCTCAAATAGGTCCCTCTACAGGAAAAAAAAAGTTATTGGTTACATAAAATGGCAATGCAAAGCAATTTTTTTTTTTTTTTAATTAATAAAACACAATAAAAACTATATACATTTGGTAAAGCTGGAATCCTATTGACCTGCATAATAAAGATAACATGTCAATTATACCACATAATTAACTCCTGCAAATAATTAAGTCCTGCAAAAAAGGAAGTCTTGGTACACCAATGTCAATGGAAAACTAAACAGTTTTTGTTATCTGAAGCAGGGACAAAACAAAAGAAAAAGTAACCAAAAATGATTGCAGTGGTCTCCTCTTTTTGACACAGGGATTTTTGTTTCCATTTTTTTCATTCCTGTCTTCTAAGGCCAGGTACATTTTTATTTTTCGGTCTCCTTAGCTTTTTGAGGGCCTGCTTTTTACAGGACAAGATGTCCTTCTTAGGCATGCCATTTATGTTTACTACATAATTCACTTTGTGAGGTACATCTCTGTGAGGTACAATGTGAAAAAAAACAAACATACCACTTTTTTTTTCATTAAATGGGGAGATTTTTGTTACAGAGCTCCCTGTGGTAAAATGACGTTATCTTCACTCTGCAGGTCGGTACAAATCTGGCAATACCAAATGTTTTGCTATGTTTTAGTACTTTTAATTTTTTTTTTTACATTTGCTTTACAGTGTGATCTTATGAGAATTTTTGTTTTTCCACCTACAGACCTGAGTGAGGGCTATATTTCGTGGGCTGAAGTATGATTTTTATTTGTACCAATTTGGGAGACATGCAACTTTTTTATTAACTTTTTACTCCAATCTTTTTGGGAGCCGAAAATACCAAAAAACTCTGTGCTCCATACTCTGTCACCAACATTATGACATATATCTACCCTAATGTCACTAAGTGGTTAAGGGGTTTGCCTTCCCCTTGGTAAATGTGAAGGGATTTTATTGGGGAAAATCCCCTCACGGGGCACTTAAGTTTCAGCCGGCTATGTATGAGAATGAGGAGAGCGACACTTCCTGCGCCCGTCCTCTCCAATCATTTCTAAAACATGAAAGAATATTGCTCTCAAAGAGTGGGGAATCTCAGAAAGACCAACATCTAACACCGCAATCTCTGCTTTAGGTTTACAATGAAAACCAGCAATTTGAAATAGAAGGCGGAATGCTGATTTCCAGAGGCGCTTAATAAGGGGGCAACCCCACCAGGCATGGAGTAAGGTGCTTTGTTGACCACAATGCTTCCAACAGAGATTCGAAGACCCGGGGTACATACGTGCTAAACGAGTGGGCGGGAGGTACCAACGGAGATTAATTTTACGCATGATTTCAGTGTGGATGAGGCATTTGGAGAGTTTCAGGGGGGTTATGTGGGATTCATTCCATTGCTCTAAGGAAAATTCCTTAGCTAGATCTTTTTCCCATTATAACATAAGGGTTTTTTTTAAACCTGCCCTGTCGCTGATCATATGATATACTATTGATAAGCCTTTCCAAACCCTTTTTTCCAAATTAAAAATTAGGAAACGAAGTGGGTGAAGGGGGCAAAACCCCATTAACGTTTGTAAAGATTTTAAAAGTTAGAACGGAAAAAAAAAGAATACATGGAAACCTGAAATTTTCAGATTTAAAGGAGTCGTGAGGTTTGCGAAGGATTTGAAGTCACCATTTTCATGAAAAAGCTGGTCCAAGGTGTGTAGGTTTAATCGTGACCATGAAGAGGGAGAAAAATGTTCGTCCCAGCACCTAAGGACTTCCAAAGGAATCTGTTCTTTTAAAGGGATGACCCAGGAGTTGGGGACAACATAATCATTCCATAGTTGAAAAAGGTCTGAGAGTGATTGTAGTGCAGTAGTTGGGTTGAAATTTCCCAAAAAAATGGCCAAAAAAAGGGGGCCACGAACTGGGATAAAGGGGAAGCCTCTATTGCGCTCAGGAAAGGGGAATGTTTTACCATAAGGAGAGCTTTTTCAAAAGAAAGCTATTAATCGTGTAGGTTAGGAGCTGCTAGTCCACCGTTTTTATGACTATAAAATGAGAGATTCCTCTTGACCCTCGCTTTTTTACCATTCCAAATAAAATTTGAAAATAGACGTTGGAGTCAGAGGAGCAAGGTCTGGGGGACAATGTAAGGGATTGTTCGAGACATGTAAATGAACTTAGGCAGGAGAGACATTTTTAGGACATTAATTCTGGCTATCCATGAAAGGTAAAGTTTATTTAGTCGGTTAATCTCTGTTTCTAGTTCTCTATATAGACACTCAAAATTTACGGCAATGGTGGCTAACGGAGAAGTAGTCACTTTACTGCCTAAATAATCCACCGAAGTTTGCGTTAGGGTAAAACCAAAATCCTCTAGTACTAAGACTTGTGTAGTGATGTTATGAAAAATAAATAAAAGGAATTTTTAAATTTTTTAAGTTATAAAAAGAAACAGTCGAGAAGGAATTTAGAGGCAAAATGGCTGGGGGAT